>ML101294.1:16460-36175 GCA_003697995.1 Taxidea taxus jeffersonii | reverse complement strand
GGGGGGGAAGAGTGTGCAGAAGGAAGGGGCCTAGAGCGGGCAACCCTGCAGGGAGGTTAGCAACACCAGCTTGGGGGCAGCTCCTGGAGTTGGACGTTTGGAGTCTGTTGGTGGTGTGTGTGAGGACAGTTTCAGTGGAGGGCTGGAGACAGACCAGATGACAGTGAGTTGAGGATTGAATGGAGGTTAAGAAAGTAATGATAGTCAACACACCCGTTTGTTTGAGACATTCGGTTATGAAAAGAAATATATGGAAAAGTATCAATACATGGGGATATAATGTAGAAGGTTCATTTAATAATAATTTACTAATGTGCTTTAAATGATGGAGCAGGTTCAGGCACATTCAGGGTTGAAGGGAAGGAGGCAGTGGGAGGATCAAAGACAAGGAAAGAGGAAGTAGCGTGAGGAAGAAAGTTCTGGCAAGCAGGGGCTTGAAGCACAGCGAAGACCGGTGACCTGACCAAACTTCCCATGTGGCCGGGGGGTTCAGGTCACAGTTATGTGTGGAAGCTCTGTCGCCCTGCCCATCTTATCACAAATGAACCCTATGCTTCTGAGAAGTGCCGTAAACCATTAAAAATAAAGCAAATGGATCGTATGTTAAATACATTAGTCAAACTCACTAATTTAAAGAATGCCAGGTGTGGACATTTAAGTGAAGCAAATGAATCAAGCCTTTCGTTTATTATCTTTTCTTCTGTTAGGACCAAAGTAGATCCCAAACTCTATCTGCTGTGCCCAGATACAGAGGACTGATGGGTCACTGGTGGCAAGTATCAGTTTAATAATAGAAATCACTGCAACTGAAGCACCGGGGTAATGAACAGACTGCCATCCATTTGGTCCGATTGTATCTAACACACCTGTGCATAAGGACACAGTGTTCAGAACTTGCTACCATGAAATTTATGAACCAGAGAACAGATTAAATGGATGTGCTGTGGGATGTGTAGAAGTGCGGGACGCCCTCGACCATCCATCTTGCTAGTGCAGTCTCTTCAGGGAAATGAAGAGCTGGTACGTTTTGTCGTCTGTCCTGTGTTTGCCCACTTATCTTTCAGACCAACGCACTCTAATTTGTCTCTGAATTTCCCAAGCTCACACCTTTTGATCACAGGAAACAAGTCTTGGAGGAATTTGGAACCGCTGAAGGCAGTCTTGTAAGGGAGCACTGAAAGAGGACTCCGTGTCCCGTTCAGTGATGCTGGTAGGTTGAGCTGCTTTAATTTAAAATTTTTAAGCATTTACTTATTTATTTGAGAGAGAGAGAGCAAGAGCGAGCGCACAATCGAGCAGGGGAGGGAGAGGGAGAGAGAGACTCAAGCCGACTCCATGCTGGCCGCAGAGCCTGATGCCAGGCTCGATCGCACGACCCTGAGACCACGACCTGAGAGGAAACCAAGAGTCTAACACTTAACTGACTGAACCACCCAGGTGCCCCTTTAATCTAAACTTTATACTTTGTTCGGAACTCCAGTGTTTCTTATTCCTCTAAAAATGTGACTTTTTATTTGCCTCAACTGAAGTATAATTTTTTTTTAAAGATTTTATTTATTTATTTGTTAGAGAGAGAGCACGAACACAGGCAGACAGAGTGGTAGGCAGAGGCAGAGGGAGAAGCAGGCTCCCTGCCGAGCAAGGAGCCAGATGTGGGACTCAATCCCAGGACGCTGGGATCATGACCTGAGCCGAAGGCAGCCGCTTAACCAACTGAGCCACCCAGGCGTCCCTGAAGTATAATTTTTTAATAGGTCATGAGACTAAAATTATAGTAAGGTGTCTCCATCTCATAATGAGTCCATGGTATTTTCAATAGAAAAGTAGAAAGATATTTATCTTCTAGATAACTTTTTAGGGTCAAATATAGGGTGGCCAAAAGATCTAACTTGCCTTGTCTTAGACAATTAACTATCAGCAATTTCATTTAGGCATGCTTCATAGTTCCATCTTTTCACATTTTTATAATCGAAACCTCTCACTTTTACAGTGGCTTCTGATTGGTTAGAGAGAGAGTTGGTACAGGTGATTTATTAAAGTTCCATTCATGTTTATTTGACCCTATTGGCGGAGATGAAGAATGGAAAGGACGTGTCAGCTTGCGCATGAGAATCTCTCTATGGAAAACGGAGGGAGGAAAAAGATGCAAAATTTAAACTAGCTAGGTTTATGGTTTAACTGGTGGATATGTTTTGATTCAAGACCCATCATTTATCAGAGGTAAGATTGTATTGGGCAGCAGCCACTGGCTAGAGAAATATTTTGATTTCTACTCCAGTACTCTGAATAAGATATAGTGGTTGAGCCAAGAGTATTTAGACTTCAAATCTTCTGACTGGGGCCCAGGAGGAAATAATTCAATGGGAGATAAGCCCCCACTTTGAGACAGAATCGAGACTATGCTTCACTGATGCTCACTTCTCATTCTCTTATCCCTTCTGAGCACAAAGCACTTGAAGAAGGGTGATCAGCACGCTGTGGGCGGGAGTGAGGGGGACCCATCTGTATGGCTTATATTCCCTGGGTTTTTTTTTGTTTTGTTTTTCTATTAAAATTTCTTTGAAACCATGACTGGTGTGCCCAGCATCCCCTCATATGCCTGTGTGCAGGTAAAACTTCACTTGGGGAAAAGGAAGAGGAAGCCCGGTACTGTGGATATTTTTTTTAAAGATTTTATTTATTTATTTGACAGACAGAAATCCTAAGTAGACAGAGAGGCAGGCAGAGACAGAGAGAGGGGGAAGCAGACTCCCCGCTGAGCAGAGAGCCCGATGTGGGGCTCGATCCCAGGACCCTGAGATCATGACCTGAGCCAAAGGCAGAGGCTTTAACCCACTGAGCCACCCAGACACCCGGGACGGTGGGTATTATAATTTGGTTGTCTGCATCTGGAAACTAGAATTTTAGAGAGGACATAACTGTCAACATTGATTGATTTGGTGATTAAAGGCATCCATTAGAACTTGTACAAAGTTGGTGAAAGGTTGGCCTGGATGTGTTAGGTGTTGCATTCTCCGACCTTCGGTGTCTGGGAGGTGTTAGTAGCTAATACTATTAAAGGAGTGGTTTCATCTTGACAGGCTGTTATGGAATGGAATGAATGAACTGAATGCCATCTGGTAAAATGACTATCCATGGGCCTGCACAGATATCCCATTACTTTGTCAGGGAATGTAATGGCAAAAGTGAGACAGTAGGTTCAAAAAATAAAAATAAGAAGAAATCGTCCTGCTTCTCCAAACTATTATTTTAAACAAGTACACATTTTCTTTTCATAAAATTTCAATAAAAATAAGAAGAAATCATCCTGCTTCTCCAAACTATTATTTTAAACAAGTACACATTTTCTTTTCACTTTTGTAAGACGAGTTAACGTGAAATGACCATAGGGCAGAGCATTTAAAAAAAAAGTCTCGGCCTCCCGATTTTCCCAGAGTGACATCATTAATGGTGACACATTGGTGTCTCTGTCTGCACATCCATTAGCCTCTCATTGGGCCATGAGGCAATTTCCTTTGTCTTTCATTGTTCGGTTTACATGGCTGCCTTGCTCTGATGCTCCTGGAGAACATTTACTACTTCTGGAATTCATAAGTGCTAGACTTTTGAAGGCTTCTTGTAAATAGCAGTGCCACAGAAGAAGGGGGCAAGGATTCTGGTTTCAATCATTTGTACTTTCTTGGGACAGAACCAGATTTCCTCCCCTTGACCATGTGGGGATGACCTCACTCACTCAAGGCTGAGATAAATCGAGGGATTTTTGTCAGTTTGGCATTGTCTTAACATGCTTCAGACAAGGGAGTGATTTCAATATTTTCCTTTTCCTGATGACTTTTGGAAACCATCCACTACTCAACTGAGCTCCTTACTGTTTTGTAAACTTCTCATCTGTGAGGACCTAGATTTTGTCTCTGCATTTCCTGCAAAAGTGTTTCTTAAAACTGACTGCATATTTTAATTACCTGTAGAAGTTAAAGAAAAAAAAAGGGACCACCTCTAGAGATTCTGATTCAATTGGTCTGGTCTGAAGTCCAGCTTGTTATTTTATTTTATTTTATTTTTAAATTTTATTTATTTATTTGACAGACAGAGATCACACAAGCAGGCAGAGAGGGGAGGGGAGAAGCAGGCTCCCCACCGAGCAGAGAGCCTCTTGCGGGACTTGATCCCAGGACCCTGGGATCATGACCCGAGCCGAAGGCAGCAGCTTAACCCACTGAGCCACCCAGGCGTCCCCAGCTTGTTATTTTAAAACACTCGCCAAGTGCAGTCTGAGTGTCAAGTGTAGGTTGCCTACAGTATCTGGGCAATTTCCTGTGAAGGGCAGGTGGTCTCCAGGAACTTGAGTTAACTGAGCTCATGGATAGGTAAATTGGCTACGCAGGGACACTGGTTTGGGGTGAGGACCTATCCAGACATACCTCATTGCAGCTTGTTTTCAGGTAGAACCATAGGAGCCTGAAGGTCTTATCAGGTCAGCTGGTAGCTTGGCTTCATTTTGGTGTCTGCCTTTAGGTGTTAGGCCTCAGTTTCCTTATCACCAGTGGTAAAAATTTGTCACAGTGAACTTTGTGTAAAATGGTCAAATCGCTGTTATAGAACATGGATGAGTCTGGGAAGGGGCAGCAGCAGGAATGTGTCTGGGGGCCTGGTCAAACAGAAACGAATGATTGGGGCTCAGGGAGGACCGAGACATAGGGATCCTCCTACCTAATCCTGCATCACGATGTTGATGAAGGAATGCCACAGCCCCCCTCACTGATGGATGAAATGACCACATCTCCTCTGGGCTAACTGAAGGGACCTGGTCCTGAGTGGGCTGAGCCATAGCCCCGGCATCAGGGTGTGGGGTGGTGGAGCCCCGCTCTGAGCCCAGCGCCTTGGGGTCCCCGTGAACTCTGCAGGGAGGACCAGGCCTGCTGGCAGTCACACCAGTGAGGCTGCTCACACTGGAGCCCGGCTCACAGCCCAGGGCCTGGACTATGCCGTGGTTACTTTGGGTTCTGGTTTCCCGGGATGAATCTTTCTCTTTTCCTAACTCCCCACCCCTAGCTGGAACTAGAGCTGACACTGTACGTGTGCACAATGCCCTCCTGCCTCGGCCCCTGCCCAGCTAGTCCTCTGGATCTCAACCCTGCCTTGTGCTCTCATCCACCTCCACCTTTCAGGCCAGTCCAGGAGGTCCTGGACAGGGGCCGAGGCAGAAGGGCATTGTGTGCACGGGCAGCAGCTCTTCAAGTCAGCCACTGAGCATCTGCCCTGGCCTGGCACGGGGGCTTCAGGCCCCTTCCTCATGTCTCACCTGGAGGCTGAAATGCTGCCTAATGCTATTCTTCCTCTCCCTCTCCCTCTTCTTTTCTCTCCCTCTTTTATTTATTTTTTTTTTAATTTTTTTTTTGTCAGAGAGAGAGAGAGAGAGAGCGAGCACAGGCAGACAGAGTGGTAGGCAGAGGCAGAGGGAGAAGCAGGCTCCCTGCCGAGCAAGGAGCCTGATGTGGGATTCGATCCCAGGACGCTGGGATCATGACCTGAGCCGAAGGCAGCCGCTTAACCAACTGAGCCACCCAGGCATCCCTCTCCCTCTTTTAAAGATTTATTTGGGAGAGAGAGAGAAAGCCAATGGGAGAGAGAAAGTTGAAGCAGGCTGCTAAGCAATGCGGGTCTGGATCCCAGGACCCTGGGATCATGACCCGAGCTGAAGGGCGATGCTTTACCCACTGAGCCCCTCAGGCGCCCGGGTGTAATGAGATTCTTTCATCATGTCCTCCTAGAGATGGAAAATAGAGCTCCTCCTTTATGATAGTCGTGCTGTTAGTGAAGTTCTGGATCTTCTCATCTGAGGACAGAAGCCCCACTTACTTTCAGTTTCTCTTAGTCTACAAATATGTCCCCTCACCTGCCCTCAGGCTGTGGGGTGTCAAGCCACACACAGGACCTTAACAAAAAGGCAATCACGGACAACTATTTTACAGGCGGGAAAATGAGGCATAGAGAGTTTCGATGATGTATCACCATACAAATGAATGCGACTTGAAGTAAGGACTCTCTTTTCCCTGGAAGGGGCAGAGTGGGGGGAGGGCAGGGGTCGTGGGGGACGGGGACAGCAGCAGCGGTGGCAGTCGGGGAGCTGTGGGAACCAAAAGAGCTTCCCTTAATGATGCCTCAGTATTCTCGTTTATAAAACAAGAAAACAAGAGCATTTCATCTGTCAAGACGCTGTGAGGATGAAAGGAAATACAGGTGAAGAGGCCAGGTGCAGGGTCTGGCTGCTGAGATACTAGTCCAGGGAAAACGCACGCACACACAAAGGCGTGCGTGCAGCCATGAAGCCAGCAGCTTCCAGAAGTCTCAGGCCTAGCCCGCTGACTGCCTGGGGTAGCTTCTGGGTGCAACTATTTCTGTAGGACCATGGGCCAGTCACTCCAAAGCCATTCCTTCAAAGCCGCCCTCTACATAAGGATGTATGTTCTGGACAATCACCCTTGGAAGACCCTCAAGAGGGCTCCGGAACCTCCTCTGTTGAGCTGCACAACTGGAGGCGGGGGGTGCCTCAGACAGCAGCTCTCGTCCCTCTATGTCTGTGGTGCCTACAACCAGCTGGGGTGCAGGGGCTCCCCAGTATCTTCCTCATTATCATGAAATGAGGTGATCCCCAAGCAGGGTATTTAACCCAAGGCCTGGTGTGCACTAAGTAATCAGCAAATGTTAGCAGTTCTTCATAGCTGTAGTTTTAAATCCAAAACTAGGTTCATGGGTCTGAGTATTTCCAAATGTCCTTCCTCCAGTTTAGGGGGACAAATAAATAGGCCCTGGATTAGGGCCAGACTACAGTAAGTCCATACCATCTCTTGACATCAGTGTACTTATTTACTTGCATATTTGGCACACTTTACCAATTATGTGTGTGGCCCTGTGCTCAGCACACAGCCCTTGGATCCCTTGTGTTCATGCATAGCTGTGCACGGGGCTGGCGTACATAAGATGAAAACCACGAAAACCCACTTGTCAACATCGCTTTCTGTTTGCCTACTGATAAAGGTGGAGAGTTAGGAGAAGCTCTGATTGTGGCACGGCGCAAGCGGGTGCGGGGTGGGGTGGGGAATCTGGAGTTAGTCAGGTGTTTATTTTACAGATACAGAGACTGAGGCCTGAGAGGGGAGTACATGCCCAAGTACAGAGAGTAATTTAGGGACCATCTGAGGCTAGAATCTGCTTTCCTGATTAAGTTTAGGAAACAAGGGCCCTTCCAGCACACCAGTTGCCTCTGTGTGAGAGTGAGATAACTAGTCTTATACTTCCATTTATACATGGGTGTTCTTTTCCTTTCTGAAGAGGTGCATTTCAAGGTTAAATGAAGTAGCTCTTAAATAAGTCTAGAAGAGTGGTTCTCAACTCTGACTGTATTAGATCATCTGGAAAGCATTTCAGAAATACTGATGTTGGAGCTGCACCCCAAACCGTTAAATAAGCATTTGTGGGGATGCGGCAGGGGCCTCATACTGGTTTTTAAAGCTTTGTTGTCTAATATACAGTCATTCCAGTATACGGCCACTGGTATAGAGAGATGTGCTTCTAAAATTCTAGTGGGTATTTGAATCTCTGGAGACCTTGTGAAAATGCAGATTCTGATTCAGTAGGTCAAATGGGACTGGCAAGTTCTGATTTCTAGTAAGTTCCCAATCGATGTTCATACTGCCAATCTTGGGGACACTCTTGGGTCCAGAGGGCATCCTGGATTCTGTTCATCCGGGATTCTGGTCATTGTTTACTCCAGCCTCAGGTCTGGAAGTTACCTCTTCCCTTTATCTTCTCCTCATTTGCCCCTAGCAGCTCTTGTCACCAGGTCCTGTGGGTTCCACTCCAGTGCCCCCTGGGGCCCTTACCCATTCTTGATGGACTGATTCAACATTCTCTTCCCTGTTTCCCCACCACCGCTCCCCGCTTTGGCCACATTCTTTGCCATACAGCCTCCTCATAGGGCTTTCTCATTCCTTCTTTTCTCTGCCCACGCTGTTTTTACTCCACAGAACGTTCTTTCTGTCCCTGACCTCTCTCTTGAGAGACCACAGCATCCCTGGACCTCCTCTGTGCTGCTTCTGGTCACCAACGACAACTGTCTAGGAACAACATGCCCTTCTGGTTCAGTTCTGCGTCTCCAGCGCCCAGCTCAATGCTGATCAGGCTCTCAGTAAAATACTTGCTGAATTTAACAAACAAAACCTCAACTTTGAATGAGCAAGGCCAAACAAAGACCTCCACAGCTTTCCTGATCAAAAATGAACATTCCTTTCAGATTAGGCATCAGGTTTAAATACCCCACTGGAAAACAAAAAAAGTCGATCAAATTTAACAAAGTAAGTACTTATATCCTGTCTGGGTTGGGTGGTTTAATAGGGGCTCAAAGCAGGCGGGACAGGAATGAGGATGGATGCTGGCAAGAGCTTGGAGATCTGCTTTCAAATCTGGACTCGTCCCAGCGGGGGGAAAGGCTAGAGCTCCGGGACAGGGTGGAGACGGCCCGCCGACCCGGAACCTTCCGGGGCCCTCGAAAGGGTCTGAAGCGCGCGGACGCAGGCATGAGTTGAGGAGCGTAAACTAACTTGGCGTGGAGGGAGGCGCCGCACGCTGTCGCCGTTCAGGTTTCGCGTCTTTCCAGCGCCCACATGGGCCGCGGGCTTGGGGAAGGGGGCGGAGGAGAGGGAGGGCAGGTCCGGAGCCGACGGGGTGGAGGAGGGGGGAGACCGAAGGAAATGAGACAACCTTTTCCTCCCACTGACTCGGGCTCCTCCAGCGTCTGCGGGGCTCGGTGCGACCGCCCGTGAGCGCCGAGGCCAGGACCCCGCGCCCCGCACTAGCCCCGGCGGCTCCTCCACTGGGATTTCTCTCCGAGGCGTCGGTGCCGGTCCAAGTCCCGGGCGCCTCTTTGCTGCTTCCTCCCCTCGGCTATCGGCTCCGGGTCCCCCTGCTTGGCCCGGCGCGCCCAGAGCGCAGCCCCCGGAAGTGCGCGCCGGCAACCCGGGCGAAGGTAAGCGGCGCCCGAGAGCGCGCCCAGGGCGCAGGGGAGCCAGGCATCCCCAGCCCGGGGTTTCCCCGGAGCGCCCCCTCTTCGGAAACACGCAGAGCACTTCTGACCTGAAGCCGCTGCTTTGTTCCTGAACCCCCTCTGCCCAGGTGCTGTAGGCTGGGCCCCCCAGGGAACTCCGCTTCCCAGTGCTTTCTTTTTTGCCTCCTCTTCCTCCTGTTTCCCTGTTGCTTCCCCTCTCTCACCCCCCGCCTCCCCCCGCGTTTCTTTTTCTCGATCCGCAAACTCTCAGCTCTCTGCCTTTGCAGCCTGGCTTCGGAGAGCGGGTCCTGCGCAAATCTCGGCGCTTCTCTCCTCCTCCGCCACGGGAGCCTGGAGTAAGCGGGCCGGCCCGTGGCAGTAACTGCCTTTGAGCTCAGGCCTGCCGGGTGCGGACCTGCCCGAAATTTCTGTGGCGCGCGTTTAAACTCACGGATCTCGCTCCTTTTGGAGGCACCCAGCTCGCCGTGCGCTTTTGGCGACCCCCCAGGACCCCGAAATCAGAGCGCACTGGGGAGTGGAAAGGCTGTTGGCGCCCCCTAAAGCCTTAGTGGGACGCTCTGCTGGTGGAGAGGGACGCAATCAGCTCCTTGCAGCTCTGTCCCGGTTCCCCAGTATTGGAAGGAGCAGGGGGAGCACTCGATCCCGGCGCGAGTGAGGCGGGGAGGTAATGATGATGCCTCTCTGAGGGAGAGGAGGGCCAACCGCGTCGTGCCAGCGTGCCTTCTTGCTCTTATTAACCACCTGAGTTCTCACATCTAGTCTCCGAGTAGGGACTCCCCGTTTTACAGGGGGGCAAAGTGAGATGCAGAGAGGGTAAGTAGTGTATCCAGGGCCACACAGCTGGGAAAGGGGCCCAGCCGGGATCTGGGTACCAGCTGGTGTATACCACACATCCCATGTCCAGCCGTGTAGAGGGTTTTCTCTATCCAGAGCGAGCAGGAACCCGTCATCTCCCGCTGGTTCATACAATGGAGAAGCAGGCTTTTTCTTTCTTGAGCAAATGCATCTCGAGCCTGTCGGCATCCAGATGATTTATTTAGTACCTTCTGTCTTCACAGTTCAGCAGCAAGCACTGAGTTTTCACCTTTGAACCTCACTCTTTCATCCTCTTCTCATCACCCAGTCTCTCAAAAAATACACAATTCTGCCCCAGAATTATTTCCGGACAGGTAGTTCAGCTCAGCGGCTAAAGCCCAGGCCCCGGAGCTGGACCACCAGCCTGGGAGTCTGGCTGAGGCCCTCCTGTACCTTTCTTTCTGCAGCTGGAGTTCCTCATCTGTAAAGTGGGGATGGGAGGATTTAAAGCAGTTGTTCTCAACCAGGGTTTCCATTTTTGCCTCCCAAGTGACATCTGGCAATGTCTGGAAGCATTTTTGGCTGTCGGCATGTGAGTGGGGGAGAATGCTGTCCATCTGGTGGGCAGAGGTGAAGGATGCTGCTGAGTAGCCTGTAATGCACGGGACAGCCCCCCACAGCAAGAATTCTCCAGCCCCCCAAGTGTCAGTAGTGCTCAGGTGGAGAAACCCTGGTGTCATGTCTCAGTTCACGAGGGTGCTCTTGTGCCCAGCTCTCAGCCTCTTCTCTGCTTCAGTTTGGTTCGTTATGCCAGTCCCGTTCCCAAATCTCCTCTCAGTCCACTGCCAGAATTCTGTTGCTCAAACCACAGCAGGCCCTGCGACTACATTGTCTTAATACAGTCGTTGGATCCCAGGGCTAACAGAAGGGATAGGAAGCTGTGCAGGTTTTGAAAGCACCAAAGCCGGATCTTGTAAACACCCAGGCTTGAGAATCACTGTCTTGTAGGGTAACATCTGACCTGCGACATTGGCTCACACAGCTGTTCGTGGTAAGGCCTCACCTTACCTTCCCAGCCTCGCCTTGGTTCACATCTGGAGGTGCCTACCATACCACCCAACTTACGATTTTGGTCTTCTGGGTCCTGACTTTCTGGAATGCCCTTCCTCCTCCTTGGCAAATTCCTCGTCCTTCTTTGAGGCCCGGGCTCCAGTCTCCTGCCGAGGGCAGAGTTCTTCACTCTCTGCTGCCCCAGCTTGGGCCCTCCTCTGCCTTTTTCTTTCAATATGTCTTCCCTGTAGGGGTGACTGTATAGGGATCCCTTGCTCACACACTGGTCTCTGGGTACCTTGAACCTAGCACAGTGCTGGACTTGCGGCGGTGGTTAAGCTTGTGGGCTTTGGAGTCAGGCTGCCAGCATTCAAATCCCAGCTCTGCCGCTTATTAATTCTGTGACCTTGAGCAAGCTGATCCAGTCTCTCAAAGCCTTCTTGGTAAAATAGGAAGAAATCATCTGTCACTCCTGCAGACTGGTGTGACGAACTAATAAGATAATACTGACTGCTGCTCCATGCCAGGACAGGGTTCAAGTTTAACATTTTATATTTTTACTCATTCAGTCCTCCCAGTGAGCCTTTAAAGTTCGAACTGGTATTGATTGCCTTGTTTTCCCGACAAAGAAACGGAGGCAGAGAGAGGCTCAGCAGTTGGCACAAAGCCATACAGCTGATGAGTGGTAGGGCCAGGACTCACACAGACGTCAGGACTGTGGCACACACACGCTTCACGCTCTGTAGGTAGAGGCATTAGCTCGGTCCTCCCTATGGAGTAAGTGCTCAGTAAAGATGAGCTGAGGTTTGTGGTGTGCGTTAATAAGAGCCGAAGTCCATCGGATTTCCCACCCTTACCACACCTGTGATCTGCGACTGTGCCATGATTTTCATGGCTCCTGTTCTTTTCCTCTCCTCCTTGCCTGGAGCCCAGCCTCAGAGAGATAGCACGTTGGGGTCAGTCTTCTGTCACAGTGCCGGGTCATCACCAACGAACTTGATGCTAAATGCAGCTGTAAATGAGCCGTTTACGGTTAGGGTCAGAAGAGCACGAGGTCTTGGGGGAGGAGGGTGTGGAGTCAGTTCCCCTGCCAGGGGGAGAGAGATTTAGACTTGGGGTCAGGAACTGACTCCAGCTTTGCCCTTCCCAAGACCGGACCCCTAGCGATGTGTAGCAAGCACGTAAGTACTGGTGAAATCCATCAACGAATGTGTGTGATGGGTGGGTAAATGCTGCCCTCTGGGTCCCCCACCTTATCCTGATCAGATGTGGAGTGCGCTTTCTCTCCAAGTTTGATAAGGACCGTTTATATAATAAAGGTAAAACCTGCTAAGAAAATTTAATGCCCCGTACGGGGTTTTGGAGAACCAGGTTTGAAACTGGTCACTGACCTCCTATTTGTGCTGTGGGTGATCCTGGATACCAGGTTTACAGGTGGTCGCTCCACCGACTTGGAATCTTATTTCCGTGAACGCAGCACTGCTTTTGAAAGCTGAGCCCCTTCCTCACTGTTCCCTTAGACACTTGCTCTGTGGGCCAGATGATCTTGCACAGATACACACACGTCTGTGTATTCTGGCTTCTTCCACAGCTGACCCACATAGCTACGGCCCCCTGAGTTTGCTTGTTTTGGCAGGTTGTCCCCCAGACTTCAGTGGGATGAGGTTACCTGGTATGTTCAAGGCCTTGCGTTTTGTTAGGGGTCACAGAAATACTCTGATAAAGTTGATTTTGAGGATAGAGCAGGGTGAGAAGCTTCCTGTCCATCAACCCATTAGAGAGCCCTCAGATCCTCCATAGCACTGCCTTTCCCCCTTCAGACACCACACTCTTACTGCCTCCTGGCATAAGCACCTCTCTTGGGTCAGCAGCTGGCTGATCTGAGAAACAGATTCCCCTGGGTGCTAAGGACTGCAGTAAGGTCAGACCCAACATCTTTGGGGCATTCCTTGCATTTTCACTGAGGCCCAGAACATTGCACCTTGGCCGCTGTCTTGAGTAGCCCCTCGTCACTGACCAGCAGGCAGACTCAGGAAGCTGGTTCCTGCTTGGGTGTCTGGTTCTAGGGAAAGTTACCTCCCCCTATTTGGTCTTGGGCTGTGTTCCCTGTGAAATCTACCTCCACTGTTTGTCTCTAGGTGAAAATCTGTTTGGTGCTGTAAGGGGCATTTGGTTTAGACTAAATTAGATGGGATCTTAAGTGTCAGGGTGGGTTTGGACTACACATGGGGTGAGTGGCTGGTGCTGGGTGCCAGAGACACAAGCATGAAGAGGACATGGTCCTTATCATCATGGTCATAGTCCAAGGAACACACGAACAGATCATCAGCGTGTGACAAGTGGAGAAGAGATAAGAGCTGAGAATTGGGGGCCAAAAGGCAACAACCACTATGGAGTGAGGAAAGATTTCCGAGAGAAGAGGATATTGGAGTTGGGTCTTAATGGGGAAGTAGGAGCTTGCTGGGTTTGGGGGAACTAGTGAGCATGGGTGTGACAGACAAGAAGCTACATGCACGTGGTACAAAGCCAAGGAAGGTACTGACAGAGGCCAAGGTATGTGAAGATGGGGGCTGGTGATGGGGCCTTGACTGGGGGGTGACTAACTTTTCAGCCATGCAGGAGTCTGCTCCTCTTTGTTGGGAGACAGTGGAGGGGGAATTTTAAGCTCAGGTGTACTGAGCTCTTTGAATGATGGCTTTCCCTCCTGCCTTTACTGGCCTGTTTCCTTCAGGGCAATGGGACCAGAGCCCGGGGGCCGTGGGAGGGACACTGTCTCGGGTAAGCAAAGAAGCCTCAGTCACAAACAAAGCTGCATTGGTGGTTGTGGGTTGTTTTGTTTTCTTTTCAAAGCTTTGGCTGATGAACTGTGTGGATGGCCCCTCCTGAGTCTGGGTTTTGAATGTAACCTTTAGAGCATCCAAAAGGCTGAAACAATTGCTGCACTTAGAAAGGAAGGGAGGAGGAAAGGAGAGAGAAGGGTGATGGGGGTTGTCGATCAGCTCTGCTTTACCTAAAATCCAGCATGTAACCTAGATCAGACTCCAGGGCTGCCAAGTTCCCTGGGTGGGAGCTGTCTTCACAGTTGCAGTGCTCTTGGACCCAGAGCCTTTTGCAAGAGGCTCACCACAGGTGATGGGTACATATGCTTGCTGATGGGACCCTGGATATAAGTGTTTCTTTAGATCATCCCAAGACTTCCCTCATTTACTCACCACTCAGTGACCCCCTGGCATGTAGGAGCTTCTCAGTAAGAGAGAAATGAGTGGATGAATGCCCTAGCATGTAAGACTCATCCTGACCTGCAAGATGCCCATGCCTGAATGGAGAGACAGACAAAAAACCCAGCCAGCACAGCACAGTGTGCTAGTGCCGCGACAGACAAGAAGACACGGGGGCAGAGGCAGGCTCCATCGTAAGGTCAAGGAATGGAGCCCGAGTGGAGGTGGTCACTTCTGAGGAGCAGCGTCACCCTAGGGCAAGTGGCTGGTTGGTCATGACAATAGTAGCCTCTGGGGCAGGTGTCAGTACCTGTGATAAGGACTTGACTTGCTTTCCTGGCATTGCCCGTCACGACCACCTTCTGAGGTGGGTGTTGGAGGAGGAATCAGGATCCCAGCCACAGCTGACCGGCAAACCTGGGATCCCATCAGGCTCCCAGACTCCAAGCCCTTCGCCACTGCCCCAGTTTCAGGACGGTCATGTGATCATTGAAAATGCTGTTAGGAAATCTAGTGTGCAAGAAGGCAAGAGCAGGTGTGTGGGTTGTGGGAGGTGGGTTGGGGGTGGAAATGACCATGTCCTCCTTATTTATCCCCTCTCCTCTCCCCTGCGTGGTGTCTGAGGCCTTACCTTGTTGGGGAGTTTGACGTAGTTGTAAGCTCTCTGCTCTGGGGATCAACACCGCTGTCCTCCTCCTCTTGCCTTGTCTTTGATCATCTGGGCAGCTTGCACTTTGTCCTCTAAGGTGAGAGGAGGCGGAAATGCTGCTCAGCAGGAAAGTAACTGTAAACTTGTAGGGGAAAGAAGGCTTTTTACAAAACACCTGCTGTAACGTAAGCCTCTTCCCCTTTGCCCTGTGCCCTTCTGCCCGTGTCATTCTGACTGTCAGTAGCTGCAGGGAACAGATGTCAGGGGATCTTGTTTCTGCGCAGGGACCCCTGATCAAAAGGGCTGCCTAAAGCTGTCTTCCTCTGGCACCTCTGCAAACACAGCTGACGGGTCCTTTTACTCGCTCACCTTGTCAAGACAGGCTAGGGCAGCCCATGGGAAGGGATAGGAAGGGTCTCTTACTGAAAGGCACATGCATCATTTTCCGGAAGCTCCTATCCTTTGTGCACTTGGGTGAGCGTGCTCTGATGGCAGCTCCCTTCCTTGCTCTAGTGAGATGTGCTGGTGAACCTAGAATGAACACTGGAAGGGGAGTCAGTACTGACACTTTTCTGCTATGTGGACCTGGTCCCTTCCTCTCTCAGTGGGTCAGTTACATGGGACAGGGATAGTCAGCCTGGAAGTTCTCCAGCATTTGACCCTGCTGCGTGTCAAAGCAGGGGGCATTGTGAGGCTGTTGCAGAGGTACTGAAAACAGTGACTTGGACATTTACAGTCTGGAAAAGATGCCCATGAAAGTGAAGGGTGTCCCTGGGGATGTGGGCTTGCATGCTCACAGAGACAGCTTTGTGGCTTTGCTGTGTCTGCTCAGCTGAAGCTGTCCGTGTTTGCTGACACCCTTTGCACCAGTGTGAGATCCTGGGGACACCGAGAAGAACAAGATACTCTTTTTGCCCAAGAACCTCAGCAGTCCAGCATGGACACAGGACACTCAAAGACAGGAATACAGCATTTTTGCTACCCATCTCTCTCATTAAAGCAAGTTCTCTGAATGCAAGACTTATGTCTTATTGATTTCCAAATCCCTGGAGGCTGCCATGAGCTCTGGCATGTAGTAGGTGCTCGATCATTGACTGTTGTGCCACTACAATTCTGTGCTAGATGCACTCACTGAGTGTGGTAGCCATCCAGGGGAGGGGCACCAGCACTGGGCTTGGATAGCAGCTGAGTCCAAGAGGACATGCATCCAGGAGGCTGAGACGGAGGGACCAGGCTGATGAGCAAAGAAGGACATCATAGTCAGAGGGGCCAGGAAGAAGTACCGCCCTGTCAGGTGAGCAGGCAGGGTGTGCTCCTAGAAAGGAAGAGAGTGAGTGTGGATGGAGAGGAGGGAAGAAGATCTGTAAACGGGCAAAGGGACCATATCAGGAAGAGTCTTGCTGAAGAACTGGGATTTTATTCTGTGTGTGTTGGGGAGCTACTATAGGATTTCACACAGAGGAGAGAAGTCAGAGTTTCATTGTAAATATAGACCCCTCTGGCATAGAGTAGACATTGGAGAGGAATAAGATAGAGGGCAGGAAGACCAGTTAGGACACCATTCAATTTTCAAGAGTGGGGAAAAGCCCGGGGTATGGAGTCAGACAGAACTCCATCTGCATCCCTGCCCCACAACATTTTTGCATCTTTGTGTAACAGGCTATCTATTAAACCTCTCCGTGCCTCCGTCTTCCCATCTGAAGATGGGGACTCCCAAGTTCTCCATCATGGTTGGGTGGTGGTCAGGATTATGTGGATGAAGTAGGTGAAGTGTCTACCTCCGTGACGGAGCCATAATCAGCGTGTGATAATAGTGGTGAAAATTATTTTTAATACTGTTGTTACTTATTGTCATCCAGGTGAGAAATAATGAGGCTCTAGAGACATTGGCCATAAGGGTGGGGAATTGGGCACAGGCTCAGGAAATACTTTGGCAATGAAGTTGACAGAGTTTGGTGACTGATTGCGTGGGGGAGTAAGGGAAGGGCGGGAGTCTAGGATGACTCTGGGATTTTGGCCTGGACAACCAAGAGGAAAGATAGTGGGGCTATTCATTAGGAGACTTCATGGTGGGGGGGGTGGGAAAGGAGAGGAGGGGGTGGAGCAGGAGGAGGTGGGCGGTAGATAGGGAGAGTAGCATTTGCAGGAAGGATGATGAGCTGTTTCAGGCAAACTGAACTTGAAGCATTTTAGGGATGGCCAGGGAAACATGTCTAGTAGGCACATGGTTTGTAGGTTTGACGTTCAGGAGAGAAGTCTTAAAGAAGGTTCCAGGGCAAACTTTTAACAAGAGGTGATGAAGTCATGGTATGGTTCAGTTGCCCAAGGAGAGAGAGAGCATGGGAAGAGGAATTATGATGGCTAATGCTGATTGAGTCTATACTGTGTGCTCTAAGTACTTCATGTGCCTTAATCCGCTCAACAGCCATTGCCAGGGAAGGCCATTATTGTACCTGCTTTATAAACGAATAAATGGAGGCACAGGGACAGTACGTCACTTGCCCGAGGTCATACAGCTGTAAGTAATAGACCTGGGATATTAGCCCAGGCAGTCAGATCCGGGGCTGGGCTGTCTGTCCGTACCAGACTGCCTCCGAGAGTGGGTGGCCTCTGAGGGAGGGGAAAGGGAGGACCTAGTGCAGGCGACAGGGAGGGGCTGGGCAGAAAGGCAGGAGGAGATGGGAGACTGCCATGTGGAAGAGGAGAGTGTCCAGGAAGGAGGAATCTGTAACACCAAACGATGTGGAAATCCACTAAGAAAAGAAGTGGAATATCCATGGATTTGGGAATTAGGGAGCTATTGGTGATGGTGAGGGGAGTTTGAAAGATGAGGGGCTTAAGGAACAAATGTGAGGTGAGGAGGTAGTGATACCAAGTACAGGCAATTCTTTCCGGAAGCGTGGCTTTGGAAGTAAGAGGAGAGAGGGAGTGTTTCAAAGATGGAAAGACCTGTTACTATATACAGTAGGGGGAGGGTCGGAGCCAGAGTGGGCCCCACAGAGTGACTGTGAATGCACTATACACACTGGGAGAAGTATCTCCATGTCATTTTTCTTTTTCACACAGATTTTTAATATTTCTCCCCATGTTCTGGAAAGCTTCCATGTGAATGGTTGGAAATCACTCATGAAGCTCCTGATAGGTGTTTCAGATCTTTAGCTTTTGTTAGGGGCAGTAGAGAAAATGTCTTTCACAGGGCCCAGCGTGAGTCATCACGTGTGGTCAGATCCAGATCATATCAGATGCATGTGTAATACATCATCTACTGAATTTGCCTTTGAAATAGTCTGTGAGAGAGCACAGTGCGCTGGGGCCCCACGTCACGTGTCTCTCGTCCATTTCAAAGCCAGTGCCCTTCCCCATTCCCACACTGTGCTGGAAAAGGAGATCAGGGCTGAAGGTGAATCTGCAGAAGGAGACAAAGAGTTGCTTGGATCTTACAGAAATTGGAAGACACATTATCAAGTGATTTGCTGGGATGACAACCCTACACTTAGAATGACTGTAGATGATTTGGCTACTGCCGCTGAAGTTCTTAGTAATAATCAAGACTGACATTTCCTTATAAATGCTTTGTTAACCAGGCTTAGAGGACACAGGTCCAACAGGCCCTGAGAAGATACATTTATCTAGAGCCAAAGACAATCTCTGTGTTTTAATACATAGGACTCTTTTGTTGTTCAGACCAGAGGTAGATGCCACAGAGGGTTAAAAGCTTGACTTAAACAAGAAATTCAGCTCTGCCTTCGTTCACAATGCTGACATCCTGGAGGCTCAAGGCTAGAATTAGGGTTCAGCTGCCAACTTCATAAATTTGCCTTGGTTGAAATGGCGCCTTTGCTCTTCTTGGATACATCTCAGAGAAATGCACTTACCTTCACAGAAGGCCTTTATGGATGGGGCTTTCAGCGAGATGCTGTCCAGAATCAGAAAGGCCACACAGGAAATGGCCTCGGGATGTTTTTTTTCCCACATGCAGCAGCAACTCAGCTGAATAACTTGCTTGAACTTGAGCTTTGGATGTCAAGAAAAGTGAATTGTATGTCTTTCAAGAGTCACATTTCAACTTTGACAGTTCCCTTGGTTCTAGAGGACATGGTATGAGTGACCCAGGGAAGGATCATTCCAGCCTAACCCCCTCTCCATCTTGTCCCACCTGGGTCTCTCACACTTTGGCTGGGTATGAGTGTGAGGGACACATAGGTCACTCTCCCTAGAGACAGAGGGAAAAAGCTCCCAGAGTCTTGCTGATCTTTTCTGAATAGACAAGGAGTAGAGGATGTTCTTCAGAAAGGAATGGCCAGGATACCGAATAGTTCAGTGCAAACGTGGACTCAGTAGATATAATCCTATATATGGCTTCCTTCCAGTTGTGCAGAATCTGAATTTGTTGATATGGGAAGGGGCCATGTACACATCGCATGCTGATTCCAAGAATGAGGGTTTGTATATGATCCAAACATCCACACAGCTACCAGTGCTGCTGTCGCCCATCCACCCTTCTGAGCCACAGGAGACCTGAAGGGTCTGAGAGGCAGTATCCTGCATGTTCAGAAAGTAACAGCTTTGATGTCTTCCGTTCTTTCATTTGTATTTGATTTATTAGCAGAAACTTTTTTTTTTTAAATTCGTCCAGTCATTTGTTTATTCAACAAACTCAATGACCACTGTGTGGCTGGCTCCAGGCCACACAGCGGTAATGTGGTGTTGAATCCACCAAGTCCTAGTTGCTGCCTTCTTAGAGCTAAGTTGTTAGGGGACAGACATTAAAGCGATAAAGACACAAAGAAATGCATGATTACAAACTTTGGTATATGCAGTGCTTGGAGAGAACAGAGTGCTCCAGGAGGGAGAGAGAGAGAAGACAGTTTAGCGTGGGGGTAACTAGTGAGGAAGATAGATATGAAGACCCATAGTGTATACAACAGACCATTTATCG
>ML101294.1:0-16060 GCA_003697995.1 Taxidea taxus jeffersonii | reverse complement strand
TGGGATATCATTTCCAAGGAAGGAGTGCCTTTGGATAGGGCTGAGGGGGCAACACTAGAAGCCTTCATAAAGGAAGGAATATCGAAGAGTAGGTCGAAGTTTTCTAAATGGAAAGGGAATGGAGATATTCTGGGGGAAGGGACCTGGTGTGTTTGGAGGATGCTCATTCAGTGAAGATGGAGATTAGGTTGCAGGGGGGGGAATAGCGAGAGGTGAGCTGGGAGACTAGGGAAGGGTCAACTCACACAACATAGACTTTCTCTTGGAGGCAATTTACTGGAGAGAGTGGTGAGTTACCAAGGGGAGTGTTCTAGAACAAGTTACCAAGGGTCTGGCAGACCAGAGAATAAATATTTTAAACTTTTCAGGTCATACAGTCTGTGCTACAAGTACTCAGCTCTGCCAGCAGAGTGGCCAAAACAGCCATAGACAGACATAAACGAGTGAGCGTCGCTCCATTCCAGTAAAACTTTAAACGCATAAACAGGCAGTGGGCTGGATTTGCCTGCAAGCTGTAGTTTACCAGTCTCTGCTCTGGAATGATCATTCTGGTGGCCTGCTGGAGGTTGGACTGGAGGGGGCGGGGAGAGAATGGAGGTAGGGAGGTCAGTTAGGAGCCATTGCTTTAATTCAGGGTAACTAGACGAGAGATCCTGGGGAGAAATGGTTTGTGACATGCTTCGGGGTGAAAGTGACCGGACTGCATGGTCTATTTGATGGGAACATGTCTCATTGTTTCTTTAGTGCTCAGTGGACTAATTCTTCCAGTGAAGAAAAAAAATAAATAAATCTCAGACATTCTATGTGTGTGACTCAGAACCAGGCATATGTCCTGGGAGGTCACCTGCTGGTCACAAGACACCATGCTGGGGGCATGACATAGATGACCTCATTGTTAAACATAATTCTCTAGAATATTAAGTTGTATTTCCTGTTTTCCAAACTGAAGCTTAGAAATCTGAAGTCATTTGCCCAGAGTCACAGAGCTGGTACATGGTGGAGCTGAGATGCAACCCAGGTCTAGTGTCAGAGCCTGGGCCCTTCCAAAATGTAGTCTTCTCCCTTCCTTGCAGGGGGTGGCACAAAGCTCTACTCCCTGAGTCTCCCAGCTCCCTCCTCTCCCTTCTTTCTGTCCCTGTGAAGACCCATTCCGCCCTTTATGGCTTTCTATTAGCCTCTGGTGCAGCAAGGACTGGATGTATGTTTAAGCTGCAGAAACTTTCCCTAAGTGAGCTTCTGTGTTCGACAAAGGCCGTGCAGCAAAACTCAAACCCAGACGTAAAGGGCTAGCCCGATGATTTGTGCATGTTAGCGTGTGGAGCACTTGGTGTGGCCTTAGGTTATGGATGAGGAAATCCCTGAAAGTAAGTGCCTAGATTAGAATATTGTCTGGTTCACTGGCTGATGTAGATACCAGGAGACGTTTGGTCCCACTGAGGTCATAGTATCAGATAAGGGAAAACGTACAGGTTTAAACCCAAGAGGTCAAGGTTAGCCTCTGAACGGACAAACCTGACAAGGTGTGGTCAAGGAAATAAATTCAGTTACGAGCTCCATCAGGTTGTCTAGAAACCCCACTGGTCATTAATTTAGTATCTGTCTAGATTCAGCTAGAGACCGTTTCTGCCTTGACTATTTTAAACAGGACCTTGGAGGACCTTAAACAGGACCTTGCTAGGACCAAGAACAACTGAAGTATGTTGTAGATACAGCAGTCCTTTTAGTGAGACCTAGTGGCCAGAATTGGGTCACATGGTAAGTGGAATGGCAAGAGACCACCATGGTTGACAAGGGCAGTCACATGGCCCAGGCCTTAGGCCCCGGTGGATGGACACAAACAAAAGTGGGGCTCCAGTAGCAAGGAGGAGAGGCAGATGCATTCTGGGGATTAACACAGGTGTCTGCCCCAAGTGTTGATCTGTTTTGACCACCAGCCTATATTACTTTACTGGGGCTGCCATGACCAAGCACTACAAAGTGAATGGCTTAGAACAACAGACACGTATTGTCTCACAGTTCTAGAGGCCAGAAGGGTATCAGCAGTGCCATGCTCCATCTGAAACCACCAGGGAAACATTTGTTCCAGGTGTCTCCCTGGCTTCCGGTAGCCAGGTAACTTCCTGTAGGATTTTGGTCTTCTACCTGTGTCTTCACATCATCTTCCCTCTGTGTGTGTCCCCTTTTTATAAGGACACCAGTCATACTGGATGAGGGCCCACCCTAATGGCCTCATCTAAACTTGGTTAAACCTGCAAAGACCCTATTTCCAAATAAGGTCCTATTCTAGAGTACTGAGGTTAAGACTTTACCGTGTCATTTATTTATTTATTTTTTAATGGGCACGATTCAACCCCTAACACAGCTTAGGAGTTCAGAACTGCTTCCCGAGGCCAAGGTGACTGATCCTACTCCAAGGTATCTTCACCTGTGGTCATCTTTCTGTCTGCTTCCTCTATGTGCTACTGGGGACATATGGATTTTGTCTCTAGTTACTCCTCATTTATCATATTTCAGATGGTTTCCCGTCCTGACGTCTCAGCCTTTGCCCTTGGCAGTGTTCTTGAGGCCATAGTCAACTGCATTTGTCCTCTTAGGCTCTGCTTTCCCTACTTTGCCCTTTGCTCATTCGTTTACTGGTTCATATGGTGTCCATGTTGAGTTCCCGTTGCAGTCAACTGTTGTCATTCCAGGCACGACACTAGGTTCTGAGGATGTAAAGATGAAAAAGGTGACAAAGACCAGGTTCTGCTCTCAGGGAGTTCTTGTGGGAGGCCACACAAGCAAATGGGGTGAAACAATTGCGAAGGGCAGTGTGCGTGCAGATTCTGAATACTGTGCTGTCCCCAGCATAGCATCTTCTTTGGCTCCCTAGTGCTGACAGGAAAGAGTCCAAGTTCCCTCGCAGAGCATGCCAGGCCCCTTCAGTAGCATCATCTCTTGCTGTTCCTTTCCTTTCACTTTGTGCTTCATTCCTTTTGATCCGCCTCTGTTCCATAGCTATATAGATTTCCATCTCAAATCCCGTCTTTCTACATGAATGCCGTCTCTGTTGGAATGTGCTTCCCCTTCCCCATCCTTACTATTATCTGCTTGATTAACTCCTGTTTCTTCTTTGAGGCTCACATCTGGGGCTGCCTCTTCACTGTGCCCCCCCAATCCTCTCTTTGCTCCCCCTGCTCCCCTTTGGGAACAATACTCCCTTCCCCCAGAGAGACACTGACAGAGGCTTGTTTATCTGTGTAACCCCAGCCTCTAGTAGCATGCTTGTGTTACTAGATGCTCAATCAATGAATGAGTAAGTGAATGAACCAGTGAATGATTCCTAGTCTGTGTTTTGCTTCTGCTCACTTCCAGCTGCCCTTTTTCTCTGGACTCCTTCCCCCCAAGTCATACGTCTGACCACCTCTTCCACCACAATTCCAGAGCTCCTGACGCTTTTTCTCTTAGGCCGACACTTCAGCTCTGCTGGCTCTGTTGGTCAGTGACCACAGGTGGATACCCATTCACTATCTCATCTCTGGTCTGCCCTGCTTTCCACAAAGAAAGGCCTGTTTCCTTGCCCGTGGGAAGATGGTTCTTCGAGGACAAGCAAAACTGCCTCCATGACCTTTTCTGGGTCTCCATTTCCAAAACGCCTCCCTTTCCCAGTATAGGAGTGAGAGACACGCCATTTCTGCCACATTGATTAATTCAACAATCATCTTTTTGAGCTCCAAGTTTGTACCTGGGTTCTCTGCAGAAGCACACCAACTGTCTAGGTTCTGCCTTCTAATGAAGATCTGTTTCTTTAACCCCCTCCTGCTGAATATATTGGGATTCTCCTACATATGGACTGACATAGTGACTTAACAAATTTTTTTAGGGGCGCCTGGGTGGCTCAGTTGGTTAAGCGACTGCCTTTGGCTCAGGTCATGATCCCAGGGTCCTGGGGTTGAGCAGGCATCAGGCTCCTTGCTCAGCGGGGAGCCTGCTTCTCCCTCTCCCTCTGCCTGCTAATCCACCTGCTTGTGCTCTCTCACTCTGTCAAATAAATAAATAAACTCTTTAAAAAAAACTTAAAAAAATTTTTTAGCATTAAAACTCTTTAAATGAGATCTTACATGGCTTATCAATGAGTGAAACAGAAAAAACTCAATATTTTGTTGCATATGTTATTTTATGTGATAATTCCAGCTTATAATGTACAGTTAATTAATGAAAACAATGAGACTGTTATGACGGATGAACATGAAAATTTGAAATGGAAATTTGGGATGACGGTTGCAGCCTCAAAGCGTCCTCGCTATTAATACATCATTGTGTTTTGTATTAGCTGTAAGGCCTTGAGAAAATTGTGACTGCCAGCATTGGAAGTAATAACACTTTTAAATAGGATACTTTGCAGATTTGGGTTATTCTGATTAAGGTGACCCAGAGCCTTGACAGAGGAATATTGGAAAAATTGGTTTTAACATTGACTCAAACACTATGTGACAACTGTTTGCATTCCTTAATTATAAAGGAGCTAATTGAAAGGAATAAACAGGTTCTTCAACCAATTTATATCTTTGTTTGACAGAAAATACTTCCCCAAAACATATTGTATCATTATGAAATATTATGTTATTAAAATTATTTTTAACTGCTTCAGTGCCTGTTTCTCTCTAGCATCATTTAAAGCCTTTAACACAGCAAAAAAAAAAAAAAAAAAAAAAAGAAGGAAAGAAAGAAAAAAAAAGAAAAAGATGCATTTGCCATGTTGAGCTCAAACTTCAGTTATCACTTTCACTTTGTCACCTGTAGGAGGAATGGTAATAGCGTGTCCCTGCATTACTGAGTTAGAATTTTATTTCATCTTATTTTTATTTTGAAGATTTTATTTATTTGAGATAGAGCAAGAAAGAGAGAGAGCACAAGCAGGGGGAATGGCAGGCAGGGGGGGAAGGAGGCTCCCCACTGAGCAGGGAGCCTGATGTAGGACTCCATCCCAGGACCTTGGAATCATGACCTGAGGTGAAGGCAGATGCTTAACCGACTGAGCCACCCAGGCGCCCCTGAGTTGGAGCTTTAAAAGCCTGCCAAGCACTCTAAGAATAAAACAAGCACCAAAGCTACCAACAATCCCCAGTGTAGCATGTTGTGTGATCACTGCACGGTGCACTATTATATCTTTATTGGAGCATGCACTCTCTGGATACCCCTGAGGCTTGCCTGACATTTAATTGAGCACAGCCCATGTGAGCCAGGGTAGTGGGAGCGTCCTTGCACACATGATTTTAAAGCATGAGAAGACTTGCTTGGGTCTGATTGTTAAAAGACATTTTTGGAACTGCGGCTTTCCTAATTAACTACATGTGTTCAAGCATAGGCACGGTTTTGGCAGGAGAACCTTTGTTCTGAAGTGGGCATATCAACCTGCAGCTCATGGGGTCTGTGATCTCTCACATTTGGCCTATCACACACTTGACTGTATCTGCTTATGGTTTAAAAAACATTTTAAAAAATGTAGTTGGGCTCAAACATTTGTAGAACCTTTGGAACTCCTCGGTTGAGCTCTAGCATCTTGGAGTGAGGTGTGAGACTGCTGGGGTGTCAGGGAGGCTGCGGAGCTGGGGCAGGCCTTCTTGTTGCAGTCAGAAGGTGCGACGCAGTTCCTGCTAAGGAAGGCTGGCATCACCCCACCTCTTTCCTGCAGCTCCCCGAGGGACGGTCCTGGACTTCCAGACTCCCTGCTGTCAGGGTGTTTGCTCCACCCTTCTGACCGATGCTCTGGTTTTAATAATTGTAGTGGACCGAGCACTCAGCTTGGGGCCAGGAGGCCCATGGAGACCAGAGTCAGATGATTAGGAATGCTTCTTGTTCCCACTTGCCTGCTCCTTGGTAGGGCATGATTTCTGTGAGTCCCCACATTTATGGATGCCTCAGAGAGACTAGACTTGGGGAACCCCACTGGTGGTGGGCCAAAGTCTCTGCTTGAGGAATACTAGTTAGGAATACAATGGCAAGTGGATTGCCTTTTTTAATGGCCTTCATTAAGGAGCCGAAAGTCTGCCAGCCTGTCTGGCCCTACTCGCCATTCTGAGGAGAAAGCCACACAGGATTTGGTCAGAATTACTCAAGCACATGCTGGTGTGGCTAACCCACAGGGCTGGAATTCTTTTCCTGCCCAGTGTGGTACGCAGTGTGATTCTTATGACTTCCTGACAGTCCCCGTGACCATTTCTTCTCTCTCCAGCAGACACTGCTCCAGAGTTGTCATGGGCCTTCTCCTCTCCATTTGGTCTACTCAGTCAGGGCACACATCCGCTGAGGACTCCCACACACCAGCCGTTAGCACTCCAGGATCACTGCACGCCTCCAGCCTTCCTTTCCAATGGGATTCCCCCAGACACTTTGGCATTTCATACCTCCTGACCAAACTAAGTGTTCCTGGGTCTTCCTGTGCCTCCTCCATGAAGGAGAATATGATGTAAGGCCCCTCTTTTCAAAGAGCTTGTAGCCTAGTGCAAAATATTAAAAGCTCACACTTTTGCTATATGCAGAAGATTGGCATGCAGGGTTATAGGAGTCCCAAAGAGGGAGCAATTACATATGCAGGGGTGGGTCAGAGAAAGCTCTCACAGGAGGTGATGTGACGTCGATCTTCAAGGATGGGTAGGACTCAGAAATGCAGTAAGTGGAGAAGCACATTCGGCACAGTGAAACCCAGAGGTAGAACCCGTGGGGAAGTATATGAGGAAGGGAGTGACTCCCATTTGCTTGGACGTTGGGCTGTGTTGGAAGGAATGTGACTGTGTAGGTGGTGATTTTAGCACAGAGGAGTGGCCTTACTAGAACACTGCTTCCTAGTGCTCAGCCTGGCACTAGTGTGTGATGTTGGGGTGGGAGGGTGGAGGAAAGGGAGGTTTTTCTGAGTCAGGCAAATGGCAGATGGCATGGAGAGTCAGAAGAGATAGGAGGTAGAGTTTTCAGGACAAGGGAGAGGAAGGGCCCACGATAACCCCCAAGTCTGATCCAGAGTGACTGGGAGGCTCAGGGGATTATGCACACTGTAGAGAAAAGAGGAAATGGGTGGGCGGGGAGATGGATTTAGGACGTGCTGGGCTGGAGAGATATCTGGCAAATCCAAGTGGAGAATCCCATTTCCCCTCATCCAGCCTCAGCTCTGGACTCCCCTTGGAGGTCAGGCTCCTGTCCCCTCTCCTCCTGGTGAGGATGACCAGCCCCACTTTGGCGCCAAATACTGACCCCCTGACGGGCTGACCTCAGGCTGATGATGAGAACCTTGGTGTCCATCCCTCGCCCCTCACAGGACCCAGCCTTTGCTTGTTTTCTTCTCAAATGCCTATCCCCTTTCTTATGTTCTTACTCACATTGGCCCTCCTGGGACAGAAACCCCCCTCCCCGCCCCCAGGCTGGTGTCAGAGTTCTGGTGTCTGTGGGCAGAACCCAGAGACTGAAAGGCAGTCTCTAAAGATTAACTTCCTGGGTTTTCTCTACAGCCTAGGGGACACTTTGTGGCTTCCAGTTGGTGACCATTTTTAAGGCCCATATGACTGGCTCTCCTCTGCTGCCTGCAAGGCCCAGTCCTCAGGGCATGTATGGTCTTTAGGGCTGGGTCCTGGCCCTCTCCACTCCTAGGTGCTACTTCAAGTCCAACAGCACACCTCACCAAGTGACTTCCAGGAAACAGAGGTGTCCAGCAGACACACAGCACACTCGGCACCTGGCACCCACCCTCAACCTTTGATGAAAGTATCTTTCATACTGCCTCCCAGGGTTTGAAAATTCCTTCTGGATTCTCACCCCTCCCTCTGTTCTACCCTGCTTATCCTCCCACAGCCAGACACCTGGCCTTCATGCTACCGGGAGGTCTCCGCCCTGTGGATGCTGAGGCTTCCTGTCTTGGTGGTTTTTGCTGCTGGCTGCATCCGGGTTCTGGCAGAGCCATCATCCAGTTTCTTGGGAGCTTCCTCTGTGTGTATGGTTTGGGGCCTGCAGAAATAAACTGAAACTGGGGAGGGAGCTGGGAGCGTCCAGAGCCTCTATGACTGATTTAGTCAAACATTCTCAATCACTTTCTTCTCATTCTGAAGACTTCACCTAATTAAAACCATTCCTGGCCAACACTAAATAAATTTTGCACATGCTGCTTGAATTACTGTGCAGTCTTACCCCAGTGCGGCTTTCTCAGAGATTAATATTTCACTGAAACTATTCCTCTGGGTAGGCTGAAGCCAGCAGCTGTGGAAATTCAACATTTGCTTTATACAATGAAACTTTAGGACAGAGCTGCTTTTTACATTTCTCAGATATGTAGCTCATTCGGAGGGAGGGAAAAAAAAAAGCATTCTTGGTAGAGTGCATGTGGCGTGAGCCAGATAACCCAGCTTGTATTGCTATGTATCTGGATATAAAGTGATGAGAAAATGTGACTTTAAAATGTTTATCATACAACATTGGTGCATAAAAGTTAGAAATACCATTTATTGAGCAGCTACTGTGTGCCAGGCATTGACATGCTCTGTATTCTCACAAACACCTCAGGAGTGGACCAGACCTGGGCCTATTTGCCTTCCGATCCCTGTTCTGCCCTGAATAGTGGGGCCTGACCTGGAGGCTGCCTTTCTCAGAGTCCAGGGTGCTCTGGCTTCCTGCTGGGTTTGGCCTTTGGAGGCACCAGTGGGAGGTTAGAGGGTAGAAGAATGGAGGAGGCCAGAGTATTTCCTCCCTCTCTCTTCCTCAAGCATCTCTTCTAATAGTGCCCACATTTCTATGGTTCCAGATTCTTCCTGGTGACCCTGGCTCCTGGGTAACATGCCTCCTCCCTTTGTTCCTTCAACCATCTGCTGCCCATTGTTGCTGATCTCTTGATTGCTTCATGTCCCCATCCTTATGCCAACTAATTTCATCTTTTTAAAATGATGTCAATCTGAGAAGTTAACTTTTGACTTTGTCCTCTATCATGTCAGGCTTCATCCCTCAGCTTCTCCATCACCTTCCACCTGTACTTCTATCTTCATCATTGCAATCCATTCCCTGCACTCAATTCCTTCTGTGGCAAATACTTGAAACAGTTTGTTTCTCTGCTTAGATGCTGATTGATTGATTGATTGACTGATTGAGGTAGAAATCAGCCTCGTTTTAATGATGAGGAAACAGAGGGTCAGGGAGGTCGGCTAACTTGCCCAGTCTAAAAGATAGGGGCTGATGGAGCTTAGTTTTAAATTGAGATCTGATCAGTCTTGAAGTTTGTTTGCCTTCTCTGCCTTTAGCTTGCGTTCTGTTTATTGGTGCCACACGAACCAAATCTAATTTCTCCTGCAGAATCCCTTCATATTCTAGAAGAAAACTCTCACCATCTTCTCTTTCTCTTCAACTGTTGCTCATGAGAAAGAATTTTGAATTTCCCCTGATGTCCTGGTTGGGTCTTTTAGATTAGTTCTTCTTAAACTTTAATGTGAAGATTATGGTTCAGGATGACTCTGGAGACAATTTCAGATTTATGTGCTATTGTTAGAAATCATACGGAGATCCCATGTTCCATGTAGCCAGTTTCCCTGATGATAACATTTTGCAGGACTGTAGTACAATATCACAGCCGGGATGTTGACAGTGATAGAGTGAAGAAGCAGAATATTCCCCTCACTGCCAGGATCCCTTTGTTGCCCTTGCGTAGCTGCACTCACTTCTCTTCTGGCCCCATCCCCTCCTTAACCCCTGAAGACAATTTGTTCCCCACTTCCGTAATTTGACGTTTCAAGAATGTTATAAAAATGAAGTCATACAATACACAACCTCAATCAAAGACTGAGTTTTTTTTCACTTGGCATAATTTTTTGAAGTTTCTTCCAGGTTGTTGCATGAGTTAAAAGTCGGTTTGTGTTTTTCTTGTTCTGATTAGTATTCCATGTCATGGATGTACCACGGTTTGTTTAAACATTCACCCATCAAAGGAAATTGGGGTTGTTTCCAATTTGGGGCTATTACAAATAAAGTAGCTATAAATATCTATATTGGTTTTGTGTGAACCTAAGTCTTCATGTCTCTGAGATAAGTGCCCAGGAGCAATGCAATTGCTGGGTTGTATGATAAATGCATGTCTAGTTTTTGAAGAAATTGCCAAATTGTTTTTTCCATAGTGGCTGTTCCATTTTACATTCCCATGAGCAATGTATGAGTGATCCATTTTTCCACACCCTTGTCAACATTTGGTGCTGTCACTATTTTTGAAGTTTCTTTGCATATTCTAGTTACTATTCCTTTTGGTAGACAAATGATTTGCAAATATTTCCCCCATCCCCACTTCTATAGTTTGTTTTTTTCATCCCCTTAACACAGAAGAAATGTTTTTTTATCTTGATTATATCCAAATTATCAATTTTCCTTGTTTTGGAATGTGATTTTGGTGTCAGGGCTAAGAATTCTTTGCCTAGTCCTAGATCCCAAAGATTTCCTTAACAAGAAGTGTGGGGTCTCAGAGAGGTTCCTTTGATTCCAGGGGTGAGAGAAGAAGATAGAAGGTTCTGGTTGGAGAGTGGGATCTCCGAGTGTGAGTCAGTCACCCACAGTCTCTCAACCCTGGCTCTGTGATTTTAACTGTAGGAGGCCCTGGGAATAGAGAGCAGAAGGAAGACATGGTCCCTGCCCTTAGGGAAGCTCGTACCCCCGATTCGATTTCAGAGGTCCTGGATGTGTCCCTGGAAATGCTTTGCTACAGTGGGTTGGAGGGGAAGTTTGGGGGAGCAAAGGAAGCCAAGTGGCTGGCAGGCTAGCATGTTGGATGTGTCACTCACTGGTGTTTATCACTCCTGTGGAGAAAAGCAGGTTTCTTTCTGCCATGTGTATCCTCTTCCCATCCTGTGGTCTGGAAGCTCTTTTTCCATTCAAACCTTTGCCTCTCAGACGCCATGTGGCCACACTGGGTCAGTTCTAGAGTGGTTTTCGCTAGTCTAGAGGGGAGGGTGAGTGGGTCTCAAAGACCTGCTTCCACGCTTTGGTGCTCGAGTCTCTAAAGAACTATCGATCCTGTGCTTTACGTTTCCTTTTCGTTCTTGCCCTTAATTTCATCACTGGGAAAATGGAGGTAGCAAGGTGCCACAATTCCTTTGTGAGGCTGAGGCAGCTGGGATACGTATCTGTAGGACACAGAGAAGCAAGCGGAAGTCAGATGCTGCAGGAGTCAGCAGGAAGTGTGTGTGGATAAATGACCGCATGTGTGTACGGGAAGCAGGGGGACCGCTCAGCGTCCCCGGGAGCCCCGGGATGGATTTCATTCCTCCTGTACAGTTTTCGGTAAAGCTGGCAACATAAAGAAGTTGTGCATATCTAGTTGTTCAGACGCCCCTGCTGGCCTCCCTAGCTGGGCTGAACATAGCTTGAGGCCTTGAGACTCTGACTGTGGGAATCCACGCATCAGCACTTCCGGGTTTTTTGTGCCTACACAGAGCTGCATGAGACTTCATTTCATGGCCATCCAGGCACTGCTATCTGGGAGCCAAATTCCCTTCCTTCCTTTTCCAAAGAGACTGGCCTGAAAACTTCACTGATGAGGGGCCACGTGGACACATCCCACTCTAGCTGTTTTTGTGGGCTTTGGCTGTAGGAGGGAAGAGGAAGCATGCATTGCTGATCTTTTACCCCTTGCTTCCCTTTCTGCTATGAACTTGGGAGTTTAGTTTCTCCGGCTGTCTGGTTCAAACTCCATATGAAACTCTGGCAGCGGGCTTTACCTTCTCAGGAGATGCTGCTGCATCTTTTCAGAGATCCAGGTAAACCTCGCCTGGGCTTCTCCGCTGGGTTCATGACAACGCTAGGTCTAAGGCACAACGTGATCTCTTGAGCACGTGATGGCTTTCTAATGGTTTTTTGTTGTTGTTTTTTTGTTTTTGGGGTTTTTTTTTTTTTTGGTGCCATTTCTCTTTTCTTTCAGAGCCTGAGAAGCCAATTGGGGCCAACCAAGTTTCAGAACCTCTACTGCTTGGCACCAGAATCACCGGGGATGAACTGTATTTGCCAGATGATCCTCTGTTCCTGACAGCACATCCCTCCCCAGGTAGCTAAGGGGATAATGAGCTTTTACCCCCCTCTGCATGCTGCATAATGAGATAGTCACTTGCACAGCGGCTTATGCACCAGGGCCTACTCACCGCTGCTACTGAAGTATAAGGTGAAATGTGTCAACCTTGGGCACATTTCATGTTATACATTCAGTGATTATACGCAAGATAAATGAGCGGACTCAGGGTTCCAGAGAATATGATTTTGCAGCACTGGGAGTGAGGTTACCTCTAAAATGGAAGCCAGTGAAAATAATGTCCAATGCATATAATTAGCCATTCCGTCTAAGAGATGGTGCTCATAGGCTCGCATCTTCATCAAGAGACCAGCATGTGTTTAGGGACACAAAAGTATGGGATATATGTGATGGACAGAAGCTGTGTTTTTTCCAATTGTATTGCAGTTTGTCAGTAATTAGTTGAAGGAGCTTTGAGTCAGGAATGAGAGGAAGCCACCAGAGAGTAAGATTTGTAAGAACTGGTGGGTTCTGTCCAAAGAGAGTATGCTGTGATGTTGGTTGACTGGCCCTGGAGTGTCCTCTAACCACGACTTTCCCTAAGTACTGTGGGGTTTACCCAATGGGTTATCACCAGAAGAAAGCCCTGGCTTTGAAAATATGCAGCTCTGTAGTTGTAATTTTGTCCTTGCCAAGATAATCCCCAGGATCTGGTTGTCTACAAGAGGACCTGCTTTAGCTCTGGTGCTAGTTGACTCCCCAGTTATGAATTAATCAACTGCTACTGGTAGATGTATTCTCTTGAGGGCTTCGTTACTGTGAGCTGTTCTTCTGGTCACTGGGAATATTGAGTTACTGGCCCAGAGCTTGGACTCGTGTCCTGATCAAGGCCTGCCAGCCCTCTCTTTGACACCGTCCTAACAGTACTGGTGATACATATGCGCTTCACAAACACTGAGAATCACTTAGACCGGTAGATGAAGTAATGATGTTTGTTTTAGAATAGGGTTTCTCCACCTTGATACATTCACGTTTTGGACCAGATAATTCTTTGTTGTGAGGGACTAGCCTGTATGCTGTAGGATGTTTAGCCTGTCCTTCCCTCCTACCCACTAGATGCCAGTATTAACACCCACTGCAGTTGTGACAACCAAAAATGTTACTACACATAGCCAAACGTCCCCTGTGGGGGGCTAACTGCCCAAAGTTGAGAATCACTGATTCTAGGAGCTAGCCAGTGGTAAGGGACTTCCCTGAGGAACAGACCACAAAATTGTACTTGGGGGTGGATGAGTGCTTCATGCCCCTTACCTTCATATTGGTAGGTGAATTGGTGGTTGTTCTCCAGAGAAGCAGAAGCAGTAGGGAATATATATCCTCGCAGTAGGAGATACATAAGAAGTCCCAGGGTCTGCCGTCTGCAAGCTGGAGACCCAGAAGAGACTGTGGTATCATTCACTTCGAGTCTGAAGGCCTGGGAATGAGGGGAGCTGATGGTGACAGTCCAAACTGAGGCTGGAGAAGAGATGAGATGTCTCAACTTAAGCAGTAAGATAGGAAAAAGGGGGCAAATTCTTCCTTCCTCCAGCTTTCTTTCCATTAGGCCCTGAGCGGCCTGGATAATGCCCACCCACGTTGGGGAGGGTGGTCTACTTTTGTGAGTCCACAGTTTCAAATGCTAACCTCATCTGGAAACACCCTCACAGATACCCCCGGAAATAATGTTTAATCTGAGCACCCCATGGCCTGTCAGATTGACTCGTAAAATTCATCACCACAGTAAGAGATGCAGAAAGGTTTTAATGATAGGGAAGATCACCAGAGCTACTTGGATTTAGAGTTTGGCTCTGGCATTCATCACTTTTCTAACTTCTGCAGACCATGTCTCATTGGATGCTGTCCTGAGCAGAATCTCTTCTGCTGAGCCCTGCCCTCTGTCTTGGTCTCCTCACTAAGGTGTCCTGTAACCACCCGGAGAACTGCCTGTGCAGCAGGGCCGGTGAGGACTCGCCCTCGTACTCTAGGTCAGATTTATAAAGGAGGCGCTAAGTGCCTCCTGTGCTGTTACAGTATCTTAGGGTTCAGGCTGAAGGGGATCACAGAGATCAGGTAGAGCACTTTGCAAACTCTACTGGGCATTTTGTAAAATGGGAATTTGATTCTAAAAGTCTCAGGTGGTGTCCAAGATTATGTAGGTCCAACAAGCTCCTGAGTGATGTCAATGATGCTGGTCCTTGAACCATACTTTAAGTAGTAAGACTTTAGACCAGAGATCTGAAAACTATGGCCCATGGACCAAAGTGGATCCACTACCTATTTTTGCAAATAAAGGTATTTTGGAACATAGCCACACTTGTTCATTTATGTGTTGTCTGTGGTGGCTTTCCTACCGCAATGGCCAAGCTGAGTAGTTGAGACAGAGACTCTATCACCCATGAAGCCTGAAATAGTTACTCCTTGGCCCTTACAGGAGAAATACTCTGACCCCTGCTCCAGGCTGACTTGTGCCACATGGAAGGCCATGGAGGATCTTCCCGGTCGCTCCTTTGGATGGACCATCCAGAGGCTATCATTCCTTACCCTTGGACTGTCTTTTTCATCCGTCTTCTTCTTACCTCTAGCTCCTGCAACCCTCTCCGTTAGTGCCTGGGGCATGAGTCGGAAGAATTTCCATGCCACATTGAAGCTTCCATTTTGTATGTGATCTTCTCATTGTCCTGACAAAGTGTTCTGCCTGGCACCCCACTCAGAGCCAGTCAGCCCTGGTATTCTTTGGTCGTCTAGGTGACTCACACTCAGACCTGTTTAGAAACACCCTCAGAGACTTATGCATATAAAACTCATGCCTGAATGCTCTATTTGTTTCTCAGCCAACCAGCATTTCATCAGGCACCATGCTAGATTTTCAAATGACAAGGATACATCAGATGCCTCTTCAGTCTAGGAAAAAACCTATAAACTGATCATTCAATTACAGTATCGTAGGTGCTATATTAGAAGAATATTTGGATAATTTGATCACCAAAGAAAAGGGTGATGAGTAATCTGAGTGATGTAGAACTTTGCTGCAGTGGACCTTTCTTTTTTTCCTTCTCAATCATGAATTTTTATTGAATTTTACACAAACACATTTTTGCATCTAATGGTGTGATATGTTTTTCCTCTTAATCTCTAAATGTGGTAGATTACAATTATTTACTCTCCAATTTTAAAAGTGAAATAACTTTTTCAACTTAAAATTAAGCTACATTTATATGAAGATAGGCTTCAATTTTAATATCAGTATAAAATAATTCTACTGCCATTTCTGTTAACTTAAAACCAAAATTTGTTTGCAGGAGTCCCTAAACGGAGCAACACTTTAAAAATTCACTGTTGTATCACATCTACACCTTATTTTTATTATTATTTTAAAATTGTGCTGAAATACACATAACACAAATTTACTAGCTTAACCATTTTAAACTTACAGTTCAGTGGCATTAAGTGAATTTACACTGTTGTGCAACCATCCATTTCCAGAATGCTTTTCATCTTGCAAAACTGGAACTTTGTACCCTGTACCCACTAAACAATAACTTCTGATGCCTCCTTTCCCCAGCCGCTGATAACCACCATTCTGCTCTCTGTCTCTGAATATGACTACTGTAGGTATTTCATATATGTGGAATCATACAATGTTTCCGTTCATTACAGTTCTTTTGTGACTGGCTTATTTCACTTAGCTTAACGTCCTTGAGGTTCATCTATGTTGTAGCATGTGTCACAAAATCCTTTCTTTTAAGGCTGTGAATATATATACACACACACACACAAACACACACACAATGGAATATTATATGTATGTATACATATAATGTATGTATGTATATGTATGCATACATATAATGTATGTATGTATGTATATGTATGTATGTATACATACATATATACACACACACACACAAACACACGCACAATGGAATATTATTCACAGCCTTAAAAGAAAGGAATTTGTGACACATGCTACAACATATATATATATACACAACATATATATATATAACATACAACATATATATATAT
>RCUC01128622.1:0-10013 GCA_003697995.1 Taxidea taxus jeffersonii | reverse complement strand
AGGCCACACATTGACATAGGTCTAAAATAAAAAGATACTAAAGTATACTTTGAGAGATCTTGCCCTTCACCTCTGATGTCATCTGCCTTGTTCCCCCTCTCTCTTCTCCTTAATACATAGCCCCTTTCAGTAGTTTGGATATCCTTCTAGGGTTTCTTTACACAAATAAAACAAACACAAACTTAGGAACTTACATCTTCCTTCTCCTTTTTTGTTCCCGTACCTAGCCTCTACACCTTGCTCTTTGACTGACCACTGTAGCCTGGAGACTTCTCTGCGTCGGTACTTGGAGAGTCGTCATTCTCTTTGAGCTATGTAGTAGTCCCTTTTTTTTTTTTTTTTTTGGAGGAACAAGAGTCATTTCCCTTGTTTTACTTTGTTTTCTGCCCCATCCCCTCTGCAGCGGCATTCACGCGCCTGCATCCTGTAACCTTACCTGCGTCCTTTCCAGCACCTGTACGTGGACCTGAGGGTCGGGTCCCCGGGACATCGCTGGGGCAGCGGGTGAACACGTTTGTGGTTTGATTGATTTTGCCCGCTTGCCCTCTGCAGGGCCGGCTGCCTTTGTACTGCATCAGCAACTGTGAGTGCCCGTTTCCCCACCGCCTCGCCAAGAGAACGTAACATCAGATGTTTGGATTTTTGCCAACCTGATGGGTGTCCAGAGTATCTCCATGTGGTTTGTTTTTGTTTTTGTTTGTTTGTTTGCTGGTTTGCTTGTTTTGCTTGCTGCTTGGAGTTCCTTTTCCGGTTGGTGGAAGGCACACGGCTCCAGGGTGTCAGGAGTCAGGACGTTGTCGGTGGCGTGGATAGTCGGAGTGAGCTACTCTCAACTTCCTTTTTGGTGTTTTGCTATTTTGATATACAAGAACCCAACTGCTCCTGCTCAATGTAGTTTTAATTTACATTTTCCTGAAGCGTTTAAAGACCATTTCTATTTTTGTGTGGACCGCTCTTTTCCCATCTTGAGATGGGGTATTGGTTGTTTATTTCTTAATTTCTGTGAGCTCTTTAGGTTTCCGGAAGATGAGTTTGTTGTGTTGTGAGTTGTAAAAATTTGTCAGGCTAGGAATTAATTTCAATCTAGCCAGACCTTTTCAAGTACTTCCTTCCCACCCCATCTCCTGTGTTTAAGGATTCAGACTGTGGCCTTGGGACAGAGTCTGGTCTCTATTGGGACAGAACCAGGACCCTGGCTTCCTTCCATGATTTTAAGTTAATTGACCACAGACACATTTTCAACGTGAACATACAGTAGTGTAGAAGCATTGGAGTCTGCATGGGGATGGGCCACTCAATGCTGTGAAACCAAGCAGCCCCTCACGTGTCTGTGGCCTTGTCCTCCTGCTGTATGTGCAGTGCGTGTGGTCGTCATAGTCGTTCACGGGCCCAGGCTGATGGAAGCACCCTGTCTGCTTTTCTGTTATTGGTTAACGGCTTTGATACACAATTTATATACCATGCAGTAAAGTTCACTTGTTTGAAATGTACAGTTCAGTAGTTTTTCATGCATTCAGAGCTGTACAGTCATATTTTACAACATTTCATCACTCCCCAAAACACCTCATATCCATTCAGCAGTCACCCCCTCCCCCCTCTCCCATCAGCCTCTGGTCTCCTTCCTGTCTATGTGGGTGGGCCTGTTCTGGACATTTCCTATAAATGGGATTATGCACTATGTGATCTTTTGTGGCTATCTCCTTTCATTCAGCGTATTTTCAAAGTTCCTTGTGTTGTAGCATGTAGCTGTACTCCATTCCTTTTTAAGGCTGCACAGTATTCCACTTTATGGCTACACCACATTGTCTTTATGCATTCATCTGCCGACGAACAAAGCCCTTTCCACCTTGTGTCATAAGCAGTGCTACTGTGGACCTTGGTGCATAGGTCTGCGTGTGGACACGGTTTCCCTTCCCGCGGGGAGATAAAGAGGTCCATCTTCAAGGCCTCCACCATCACCACCATTTGAGAAGGGGGTTCAGAGAATCACACTCTGGCTTTTAAAGTATTTGACAGAAAAACACCCCATGTCACTTCTCGCACAATTTATTGGCTGGTGCCATGACTGACCCCAGAGAGGGTGGAGAAATGCAGAGGGACTTGACCTGGAAATACGTGGTGAGTAGAACTCATTACTATGGCGAAGAGCAAGGGACTTTTGTGGGACCCAGGAGAGTGATTCCATGTGGACAGGTCAGGCCAGGAAGGGATCATCAGTCAGGTGGGAGCTCCAGGGTAGAAATTACCTGGAACGAAATGAGTCAGCCTTGAAAGCTGGTCCATAAGAAGACCTCAGGTCCTCCAAGCAGCAGCTTGGGAGGGAGCGTGTGATGACGGTATGGGAGAGGAGAAAGGCACCCTCACTGAAGTAACCTTAAATCGGCCCAGGTTAAGGACTGGGCTTGTCCCAGGTTTCCACAGGGCATGTTGTGGCTCTGGTAGGGACACAGACGTCCCCCCAGCTCATGTTCTGTTACTCTCGTAACATAGCTCTCATTTCTCACCTGTAAAATGCCTCCCCTGCAGAATTTGGGCACATAGTCAGCACAAAGTATGTTAGAACAGCAGCCAAGGTAGCTCAGTGGGTTAAAGCCTCTGCCTTTGGCTCAGGTCATGATCTCAGGGTCCTGAGATCGAGCCCCCTGTTGAGCTCTCTGCTCAGCAGGGAGCCTGCTTCCCTCTCTCTGCCTGCCTCTCTGCCTACTTGTGATCTCTGTCTATCAAATGAATAAATAAAATATTAAAAAAAAAAAACAAAAACCACAGCCAAGCCTGCGGTCCCCAAGTGGCCGTCCCCTGGCCATCCCCAAGCCATCCTCAGGCCTCTGGTTCACGTTTTCCTTGTGAGGCATAAACGTGCTAAAGAACTGCCCTGTTCTCACGGCTGCTTGTCCCCAGGGTGGCCCACGGAGGAGGAGGCTGGGGTACTGACGTGGCGGGTGAGGATTCCGAGGCAAGTAAACATTGCTTCCTCAGCCTCTGGCGTTACAGATTTCTCAACTGGAGTGTTTTCTGGGCCCAGGAGAAACTGGGCAGATTTGTGTACACACTCAGCCCTCCCGAGCTGGAAGTGCCCCCTTTTATTGTTTTTCTAAACAAATCAGGACAATGGCAGTGTAAACATTGTTTGAACAAAAGCATTTGGCTAATGGAGATAAAACCAAAAGGAAAACAACAACTTCAATTTCTTTTTGGCTTTTGTGTTTTGACATTTGGCAGCATACTTTAATCTTTTAAGAATTAGAAAAAAAAAAAAAGGACATCGTTTGCAGACGCTGTTTGTTTCTGCTTATTCAGTTTAGTGTGAAATTGACTAAAAAATCCGCCCCCCCGCTCCCCATCCGCTCCGTCCTGCTTTACTCTTCTGAGTTGGCTATGGGTGGCAAGGGGCCCTGGGCCTGCTAATTATGTGGGCAAGCATGGAAACTAGTAGAAGCCACAGCTTTCACCAGTTTTCACAACGTGTTCCTGTCCACTGTCTCATGGTGTCTTGCGGGGTGCCATTCCCATTTTCCAGAGAAAACTGAGATTCAGTGAGGGGGCCAGACAGCAGTGGGGAGAGCGGCCATCATTCCACTCTGCCCAGCCGTTATTTCTGAATCACAACATCGACAGGTCGTGTTTTATATTCTGTCAGAGCATTTGGAGGTTTGTTGGGGGGGGGGGGGTACGGAGAGGCGCACAGGATGCGGGGGGGGGGGCGCTCGGGGGGAGCGTGTGAGCAGGTGGGGCTGGATTCGGTGCCCTGTGGAGTCATTCATTCCTGTGGCAGATGTGTGCCAGGCGCCGTGCCAGGCCCTGTGAGGCGGGCAGCAGTGTGGAGACAGTCGGGGCCTCTGTCCCCCAAGAGCTGCAGTCCTGAGGTCGTGGGAGGAAGGAGGGAGAAGTGGAGGGAGAGCCGGAAGCCCCGGCGGGCAGCAGGTGGTGGATCCTCCAGCAGAGGATCCCTGGTGGGAAGGGGAATTTGGGTGATGGGTCCAGTTTTGCCCTGAGACTGGGGAGGACGTAGCATATGCCACAGAGCTATGGGGCAGGAAGTTCCGTGGGGCCTCCCTCGCGAGGGTGTCTGAGCCACTGGTTGGCATCACTAGGAGAAGGCCAGGCTCCCGCAGTCACCCGCTGCTGCTCACGGCACACAGAAGCATGCTCCTTGCCACATCCTCTGAATGCTCCTCTGTCCCTGCTGATCAGCAGCACTCCCAGAAGCTCTCCCCTCTCCTGCACTGGGGGTTCTCCTGTGTCTCCTGGCCCCCCTGCCCTTGTCAGACTTTGCCCAGAGACTTCCAGCCTCCTGAGTTCCATCCCAGTCCCTGATCTACCCTATTCTCCCCAGGTCCCATGATCTACCCACGTCCTCCCAGAGGGACATGCGGACCCCAGTACCCCACCCCAGCCCTAGGTGCCGGCTGCCACGGCTACCACTCGGCCTTTTTCATGCCTGTTTTGCCAGAACCTCCAGCTACGTTTGGTTGTTTGAAATGAAACTACCGATTCTGGCTCTTCCCTTCTCCTGAAACTTGTAAACCGTTCCCACCTTTATCTTGTATTCAGGGAGACTTTGTCCTCCTGGCCTGGCTACTTCCACCCCCACCCGTTGGACCCCGCACTGACATGTGGCCATCAGGGCTTGAGTCTCCTGCTCTGTGTTTATGTCCGAGGTCTCCTGCCCTTTTGTTGCCCTGCTGCACCCACATTCAGGCCCCAGGTCCCCTCATCGCCTCCCTTGGGGGTTGCAAGCGCTCTTCCGTCCATATCACCCTCCCTTGTCCCCACCCTGGACTTCTCACCCTGTGCTGCTTGGTCAGGATTCCAGAAATACTCTTCTAACAGCGTCATTCCTCTGCTCCCAAACAAAACAAAAGCCAGCTTCCGTAGCTTCGCTCCAGCAGTATTTCCTAAAATAATTTTAAGTGGTGCGCACTTGAACGTTACTCATTTTCAGTTATCTTAGAAATGCCATAGTACTATGGCAGTTGAGAAAGTTCAACGTGGACTGACTGTGCGAACCAGCAGATCCACTCCCCAGTGTATGCCCAGGAGAGCTGAACACATACGTCCGTGCAAACACTTGGACGCAGATGTTCATAGCAACACTATTCATGATAGCCGGAAAAGGGGGGAACAACCCAGACGTCCTCCAGCACAGCAGATAAAACGTGTGTCTGTACAGGGGAAAATTACTCAGCCATGAAAAGGAATGAAGTACTGATACGTAATGCAACACAGATGAACCTTGAAAATACGTTTGGTGGAAGAACAAGACACAGAAGGCCAGAAGTGGGATGATTTCCACTCATCTGTAATGTCTGGAATGGGCAAATCCCTAGAGACAGAACGGCTTAGAGGCCGGGGGAGGAGGGCGTGGGTAGTGTCTGCTCACAGGTATAGGGTTCCTTCTGGGGGTGATGGTCGTGTTCTGGAATTAGCGGTGTTGGTAGTTCAGCACTGTGACTGTGTCCGGTTGTAGGTGTGAACTGACACTCGAATGCTCTCTGCGATACCTCAAAAATGAAACACGAAGGCCCGCCCTCTTCCAAAATGCCATCGCAGTGATCCCTGATCTCGTCATATGTTGTTAAAGTGGGTATTTGAATTTAAAAGTAAGTGGATTTTTAAAAAAATTTATTGTTTTTTTTAAATTGATTTGTATGTATTTGTTAGAGGGAAATAGCACAAGGAGCAGCAGGCAGAGGGAGAAGCGGGCTCCCACTGAGCAAGGAGCCTGATGTGGGACTCGATCCCAGGACCCTGGGATCACGACCTGAGCCAGAGGCTTAACCAACTGAGCCACCCAGTTGTGCCAAAAGGAAATGGACTTAAAGAAAAATAGTAAACCGACAATAGTGCCACATATAGTAGGAATTCAGTGAGACAGTTCCTAAGACAGTGCCTGGCACAGAGTGCATGCTGTGTGTTAGCCACTGTTGCTATTATTGTTATGGGAATATGGCAGATCTTGAAAGTGAATAAGCACAGTGGCCAAGTCCAGATCCGTAGTATGCCGAATGAAGCCCTGAGGCCTCCACCAGCTCCCCTGCCCCCCGAGGACTCCGCACTCCCACGTACCCCCCACTGTCTCTGTGCTCTGCCTGCATGGCCTTCTCCCCCCATGCACAGGCTTGTGCCTCTCATTCTTCAGTCCCACTGCCTCAGATGTACCTGCCATATCCCACAGCCGGTCCTGATCTCTCGTTGGAGCACCCAGCTTGTAATCTGCCTGTGCTCTACCCCCGGCCCAGACCAGAAAGCACGCCTTGTGCTTCCCTGACAACAGCTCCCCCACCCCCATCCCCGGGCCTGTGGGCATTGTTCTTTACACACTGAGTGTGTAAAGAGTGCTTGTTCAACCATTAATAGATCTGCTCTGTAATGATAAAATGATGTTATAAATTAGGGCAGCAAAAATATTTTTAAGATATGCAGAGAAATTTGCACACCCTGTAAATGGGCTGAGCCGTTCCTTCAGCTCTCAGGAACATACCCGGAACAGCTCTGCACGCGTGTCCCAGGAGACAGAGGCACAGACCAGACTTCAGATATATCCGTGATGGCAGAAATTTGGAAAGAGTTTAGATGCCCATGGACGGGAAAGTGTGTGGGTCAGTTGTTAAATATGAACGTGAAATGGGTAGTCTGCAGCCCGCCATACGGAGGAGCAATGTGGATGAGTCTTAGAAACCCAGCATTGAATGACAGAAGCAAGCTGTGGAAGACTTACGTTATTTGGTTTTATAGCACTTGTGGTAAAATGATCTTTTTAAAAAAAAATACCAGGCACTGAAGAACCCAGAACCTGAACTGTGTGCCCAGGGCAGAGGAAGTAGGGAGGGGAAGGACCCCTCTGGGTGGGCATGGCGGTCATTCTCTGGGCCCTAAAGAGAATGGGGGGGTCACGGGCTCCTTTGGTTTGTGCCTCACATGTGGTTTGTACGTAATCTTTTATGTGCATCTAATAGTACATAATAAAAACCGAAGCAAACGAGGAACGACAAGAAGACATTAGGGCTGGCTCATGTCTTTTCTGGGGCAGACTCTGACATTTAAGAGTTAGAAGGAACATTTCCTCCTAATATATCCAGTCAGTGTTGCAGAGTAAATAAAACACTGGGAATGTGTCCAGCAGAGGAGGAAGGAGGGAAATAATATTTTTATTTTGTACCAAAAGAGGAAGTTTACCTTTCAGCATTGTGACCCGGTCTTTTCTGAGTGGTATTTCAGAGAACGACAGCAATTTCAAAGGAATAATGCAGATTTTTTAGGTTGTTCAAGTTGATGTGACTCATTTAGTAGGAGACAGGGTTACAGTCAAAGAGACATCATTTCTTAAGGATGTGAGTTCTAAAGCATACGTTTTTTTTTAAAGATTTTATTTATTTGACAGACAGAGATCACAAGTAGGCAGAGAGGCAGGCAGAGAGAGAGGGGGAAGCAGGCTCCCTGCTCAGCAGAGAGCCCGATGTGGGGCTCGATCCCAGGACCCCGGGATCATGACCTGAGCTGAAGGCAGAGGCTTTAACCCACTGAGCCACCCAGGCACCCCAAGAATGCATTTTAAAATTTGAATTATATTTTATTTATTTATTTATTATTATTATCATCTTTTAAGTAAGTCTCCACACCTAGTGCGGAGCCTAGCTGGGGGCTTGAACTCACAACCTCGAGATCAAGACCAGAGCTGAGATCAAGAGTCAAACTCAACTGACTGAGCCACCCAGGGGCCCCTAAAGCACATTTTTTTTTTTTTAAGACTTTATTTATTTATTTGTCAGAGAGAGAGATCACAAGTAGGCAGAGGCAGGCAGAGAGAGAGGAGGAAGCAGGCTCTCTGCTGAGCAGAGAGCCCGACGCGGGGCTCCTGGGATCATGACCTGAGCTGAAGGCAGAGGCTTTAACCACTGAGCCACCCAGGTGCCCCCTAAAGCACATTTTTAAAAATAGCTTTGGAGTTTCTGCGGTATTTCCTGACTGGTTTCATTGTATTGCTGGCCTACAGAACCGTACACTTTTCAAGGGGAAACTTTCTTTGAAGAGCATTAAAACCCGTTTCCTTGGTTGGCCATGCTGGTAGGAGCTGGGAAAGCCAGAGTCTGATCCGGGTGCAGCACTAAACTGCTCTGGGCCTCAGTGTCTACATGTAGATGAGACCTGAGACCCTTTTAGCTCCAGCGACTTTGCCCCTGCTCACTTGGCCTGGTGAGCTGGCTGGGGACAGGCCCTCTAGCTCAGCTAGAGGGCTTCTAGTTACTTCTCTGCCATCTTCTGGCCTCTTAAACATGTAGGCAGGAGGTACCTTTCTAGATTTGCAGCTTCGGCAGGGACAGATTCATCGCTGTCACAACTTTGGGTGCTGGACTGGCGTGAAGCCAGAAGGAATCCCAGTATGGCAGAAGGAATCCCAGTATGGGACCAGACACCAGAGGTCTGGGGTCAAATCCTGGTCCTAACCCATGCTGGCAGCGTAGCTTAGTCCGGTTCCCTAGCCTCTCTGGGCCTCCGCTTCCCCGTCTGTAAAACGAGGATGGTAAGAGTCGCTCCCGCTCGGACCGTTAGGAAGACTTTATGAGGACACACGTCTGGCCTTGAACTTGCAGAGCTGATGGTCAGGCCTCAGGCACTACTTGCTGGCTTCTCTTGAAGAGCCTCTTCTCTTTTCTGTTGCTCTTCAAGGGTATTTTGTGACAATTACTGGTCTCAAAGAATGAACCCGTCTGAGATCTTTCTTGGAAATGCCAGCCACAAAGGGGAAGAGCTGGAACGGAGACCCTGTTTAACAGGTGGTCTGTGTGCTCAGGAGGGAGGTGGTTGTGCACCTCCCACCCTGGTAGACCCCAGGCACCCGGCACATTTCTCACCGAGAGGCTTCTGCGGCCTTTCCGCTCCCGCTTGGGACGTTCTCTGTGCGTTGTCCTTAGGGACAGGCCGAGGAACATCACTATAGACGCTGTCCCCTCGGTGCTGCTGGGGTCAGGAGGCAGGCATTCGGACACCGGTAGTTTGCCGGTGTCTGCCTGGGCAGCTGCTGGCTGTGTGGACACGGAGGTGTGGACGAGAGAGAGCTCATCGGCCTGCCTCAGCTCTCCCTGCCGGAAAAGGAAGGATGTCAGCGCATAGGGTCGGCATGAGAAGCCCCTGTGTTAGCCCTCGCGTCCTGGCCGGGGCTGGCCGGCCTTGCTCCTGAGCCCAGGCCGTCGGGAGTGGCCCCGCAGGGTCCCGGCTTGGGTGACTGTCCGCCCTCCTGAGGTGAGCACCCAGGGGGCTCCAGGCAGGGCAGTCCCTGCGATGGGCAGCTGGTTTGAACTCCCGTGATAGCAAAAAGGGGAACGGGCCATTTTTCAGAATTTCTTACTGGCTGCCCCAGGGTTTACCTGGTGCTCACTGTGTGCCAGGCTCAGAGGAGAGCAAGGGGAAGATAGGCAGGACCCTGCTCTCACAGAGGTCGGGGGGGGGGGGTTGGCACGGGAGGTAAGCAGGTGCACAAGCCAGAAAATGCCCAGTAGAGAGCGGGGCTCTGCTGAGAATCAAGGCTGGTGACAAAACAGGGCGACCGGTGGCCCAGGGCGGTGATGCTTGAAAGTGGGCTCTGGTGAGGAAGCCTATCCAGTGACGGTGGTAGGAAGAATGCAGGGGAGAGGCAGCAGGTGGGAAGGGTGCCGGGGCCGGTGTGTGGCCCAGGGATTTCTGTGAAGTGACAGGGAGCAGGTTGTCCCAGTAAAAAGGAGAGGGATTGGAGAAGAGGGTGTGGCACATGGTGGCGTGGCATGGAAAGAGTTAACGGTTGAGTCTCATCCTTCCCCACCTTAGCCCTGGCCCAAATTTAGGATAATTTTGGCTTCTCGTTTTTTTTTTTTCTTTTGCTAAGGTGAGCCTGTCCTCTGGTCTCTGAGGCTCTGGCCTGACTGTCCCCCACCTCCGTGCTGGTGGGGGGTGGGGGGTCGCCGGGGTCAGCCTTGAGGGTCCCACGCATCTGGTGTCTGTGGAGGTTACTCCCCCGGCTGCGCACAGACATCTGCCTC
>RCUC01128621.1:0-47932 GCA_003697995.1 Taxidea taxus jeffersonii | reverse complement strand
TTCCTGTGGAGATGTCTGGTGACATCGCGGACTGAGAAGGGCCAGGGTTGGACGTCCTGCTGGAGGAGATGACATTGGTCCTAGAGTCCTCTGCAGTAGGATCAGTGGACACTGGAGAGGGGACACTCATTTTCTCCAAGTCCACGATTGTGTGCAGGGACATGCTGGTATCCCATGGTTCCAGGTCAGGGGATGACATTGACTGAGTCTCAGGCTCTGTGGTTTCATAAATGCCAGCCACTGGTGTGGACAATGAGGCGTCCTCACTGAGCGAAGAGGTGACTACTGCAGTGGTGCCTTTGGGTGTCTCTGATCCCGCTGGGGCAGAGGACTTGGACTCCTGTGTAGATGTGATGGTCCCCACAGTGCTTACTGCTGTGTTCCCGGAAAGACGGAGTCCCTCTGTAGCGGTAGACTCTTCTGAAATTACCCGGCTGTCACCTGAGGTGCTGCTCAAACCTGAAGGTGGACTTGTCACAAGCCCCAAGCTTGTGCCCAGCGTGCCAGTGGTCCCCAGAACAGCAGGGGAGGTGGCTGGGACAGGTGGATGATGGTCCCTGGTTTCTGTTGTGGGGAAAAGTGGAGAAGGTGACTTCGTGGCCCATGATAACCCCAGGGGCAACACCGTTGTGGTGTCTTGTTCAGAGGAAGGGCTTGTCTGTGACACAACCTCAGAACCTGTGACCTCGCTAATGGTCACTACTGAGCTTGTAGAATCCTGAGTCCCTCCTGAGTGACTTTCAGCCCAGGAAGCCGTGGTTGATGCATGTGTGGTACTTGTGTCCTGTGATGTAGCCCCGGAGTGAACTGTTTCAGGGACCATGGCTACAGCTGTGGACTTGGTCAAGATAGAGGAGGTGGAGAGCCTGGGGTTGATTCCTGTGGAGATGTCTGGTGACATCGTGGACTGAGAAGGGCCAGGGATGGACGTCCTGCTGAATGAGATGACATTGGTCCTAGAGTCCTCTGCAGTAGGATCAGTGGACACTGGAGAAGGGAAAGTCATTTTCTCCGAATCCATGATGGTGTGCTGGGACATGCTGGTTTTCCATGGTTCCAGGCCAGGCGATGACGTTAACTGTATCTCAGGCTCTGTGGTTTCATAAATGACAGCCACTGGTGTGGGCAATGAGGCGTCCCCACTGAGTGAAGAGGTGACTACTGCAGTGGTGCCTTTTGGTGTCTCTGATCCTGCTGGGGCAGAGGACTGGGACTCCTGTGTAGACGTGATGGTCCCCTTGGTGCTCACTGCTGTGTTCCTGGAAAGGTGGAGTCCCACCGTAGCGGTAGACACTTCTGAAATTACCCGTCTGTCACCTGAGGTGCTGCTCAAACCTGAAGGTTGACTTGTCCCAAGCCCCAAGCTTGGGCCCAGCATGGCAGTGGAGGTGGCAGGGTCAGGTGGAGGATGGTCCCTGGTTTCTGTCGTGGGGAAAAGTGGAGAAGGTGACGTCATGGCCCACGATGAACCCAGGGGCAACGGCGATCTGGTGTCTAGGTCAGAGGAAGGGGTTCTCTGTGACACAACCTCAGAACCCGTGTCCACGCTAATGCTCACCACTGAGTTTGTAGAAACCTGTGTCCCTGCTGAGTGACTTTCGGTCCAGGAGGCTGTTGTTGATGAATCTGTGGTACTTGTGTCCTGTGATGTAGCCCCTGGGAGAACTGTTTCAGGAACCATGGCTGTAGCTATGGACTCAGTCAAGATGGAGGAGGTGGAGATCCTGGTGTTGATTCCTGTGGAGACGTCTGGTGACATAGTGGACTGAGAAGGGCCAGGGATGGATGTCCTGGTGGAGGAGATGACATTGGTCTGGGGGGCCTCCCTGGTAGTATCAGTAATTAATACCAAAGGGACAGTGATTTTCTCTGAGGCCATGACAGTGTGCCAGGAGATGCCAGTATCCCACGTTTCCCGGCCCATGGGTGACATTGTATATTTCTCAAACTCTGTGGTTTCAGAATGGCGAGACATTGGTGTGGAAAATGAGGCATCCACTCTGAGTGAAGAGGTGACAACTGCAGTGGTGCCTTCAGGTGTCTTTGTGCCCACTGGCGTAGAGGACTGGGTTTCCTGTGTAGTCGTGATGGTCCCCATGTTGGTCACTGCTGTGTTCCCAGAAAGGTGGAGTCCCTCTGTAGCAGTGGACACTTCTGAAATTACATGGGTGTCATCTGAGGTGCTGTTCAAATCTGAATGTGGACTTGTCACAGGTCCCAAGCTTGTGTTCAATATTCTGGTGGTCCCGAGTGTAGCAGGTGATGTGGCAGGGACAGGTGGAGAAAGGTCCCTGGCTTGTGACGTTGGGGAAATTAGAGAAGGTGACATCGTGGCATGTAAGGCCACTAGCGGGGAAGGAGATGTGGTATCTTGGTCAGAGGAAAGGCTCGTCTGTGACACATCCTCAGAACCTGTGTCCACGCTAACGGTCACAAGTGAGTGTGTAAAACCCTGAGTCCCAGCTGAGTGCGTCTTGGCCCAGGGGGCTCTTGATGCATCCCTAGGACCTATGCCCTGTGATGGAACCCCAGGGATTACCGTTTGGGTTTCCCTTTTAGCTTTTGTGGTAGGAAACTGGTTAGAACTCTGTTCTGCTTCTTTGCTGATGAGATCTAGATCTGTCCTTCCTGATAAAGTGACTCTAGAAGGACTTACCATCTCGGTAGGTGTGAACCCACTTTTAATTTCTGCTATCAAGATTGGCAGCTGTGAGGTAATTGGGCTGATCATGTTCTCCCCAGGTAATTCTTGCATTGTGTCCCCTTGAGGAAGTGAGGTAGTGGTTGTGGATGATGACACAGATTTCCCAGTAGCCCCATCCAGAGTGGGCAGAAAATCCAATGGAGAAATGGGAGGGGGGGCTTGGGGGTCAGTCTTTGTGTTTGGATGGTCATTGGTCCCCCTTGTGCTTACATAGTGAGGATGTGAGGGGCTCATCCTCTCGATCCCAGAAGTGGTTGAGATGGGCATAGATGGCGTTGTGTCTGAAGGACGCCATGTCCTCATATTTGTGGACTTTGTGTCTTCAGCTGAAGCATGAGGAGATGGAATGGCTAGGCTGGTTCCAAGGATGGTCCCAAGGCCATGGGGCGTAGATAAAGAGCCTGATTCAGTGCTAGATGCTAAGGATAATGTGCCCATTACAGAAGTTGTTTCAGTGGAACCTGTGGCTTCCAACATTGAAGCTGTGTTTGTTACAGCCCAGGAGCCTGATGTTGGGACAGAAGCAGTTGTAGATGACCAGCTGGAAGGACGTTCTTGGGTAGACATGCTGGTCTCTGCGACCAGGGTGCTCACTCTCCTCTCCTGGTTGGATGTGCTAGTCAGGACTGAGTTGTTTCCCATGGTTGTGATGGTGGTAGTGACATCTGGAGTAGGGGCTACAGTGACACCTGTGGTGCTCGATTCTACAGGAGATGAGGTTTGTGGCCATTGTCCAGTTGTAGAGGCAGCATCACCGGCCACTACACTTGTGATGGCCACCAGCATCTTAGACCCCATTGAAGGAAATGTGATAGACGGGGAAGAGCTCAGTATTTGTCCTGAGCCATAGGTGAGGCCAGTAGTGGCTTGGCTTTTAAAGGTCACTGATGGTGATGTGGTTCGCTGTCTGGCAGTTAGATGCCATGTGTCTGTGGCCTCTGGAGATGCACCATGAATCGGATCACTCCCAGTTGTCTTCTCTGACCATGTGACAGCAGCTGAATAAGCCTCACCCACAGACATACTTGCCTGTTGTTCAGCTGTTGCAATGGCCACTGCTGAGGAAGCCAGTGTCGTCCCTGTAGAACTGGCTCTGGGCAAACCAGTGACATGGAAGTAGGCTGCTGCGTCTGTGACAGTCCATGGAGAGGTTCCTGGTGCTTGGGTGCTGTCTGAGGTCCTGGACTTCCTCTCTGGGCTAGGCATTACAGTTGAAACTGACCTTGTTCCCCGGGGGCTGGAGGTGATGACCTTCACAGCGAGGGCCCCACCCTTGCTTGTTAGTTCTGTAGGAGATGATGTCACAGAAAGGGCCGCAGGTGGAGGTGAGGTTTCAGGGGTCTCCAATACTGTGATGGACTCAAACTTGGGCCCCACGGAAGGGGAGGTAGCCGATGCAGAGGAGCGAGCTTTCTCTCTTGCCACGCTGATGAGGCTGAGAGTGGCTGAGCCTTCTGTCCTATCAGAAAGCGGGGTGGTAATAGCTGTGTCTGGGTCCACAGGGGAGGCACTCAGTGTTGGGTCCCGCCCAGCTGTCTGCTCTGACCATGGGCTAGCAGATGAGTGTGCCTCCCCCACAGATCTACCAGCCTGTGGTTCAGCCGTCACTGGCTTCTTACTGAAGGCAATAGAAGGAGTGACCACGGTGCTAACACTCGTCATGGTTTCAAGTTCAGATTTCTCTGTCACTGAGCTCGTGTCTATTTGGGGGGTTACAAATAAACTTGTTGCAGAGTGCTGAAGGCCAGTGGAAGTTGTGCTGGAAGGGAAATTCATGCCCACTGGGGTCCCCTCCATGGAGCCAAGCTGTGTAGACAAGTCCATTTTAGTTGTTTTAGAAGTCAGGACTGAGCTCACTTGCTGGAAAGTCCCTGTGGAAGTTGACTCTGGGTGGGGGAAAGACATTGTTCCTCTTGACTGGCTTGTCCCTTCTGGTGTCCCAGAGTATGTAGTGGCCCGAGCTTCAGCTGGATATGGGGAGTGTGAGGTGTTATTTTTAACTACCGCTGTTTCTGTAGATGATTCTGCTGGTACCGCAGTTCGTGTGGGCAAGTGAAGGAGTCTGGTGCTGCCACTTCCTGTGTTCAGGGATTGAAGGGTGGCCGGTCCCACCACGATGTCTCCAGAGGCAGTCTCTTTTGGAGTCTCCCTAAAGGAAGTTCCCACAGTGGTTCTGGTCTTGTGGCTGCTGCTGGGCTCCCTGGAGCTTGGGTTTATGATATCTTCAGATGTTCCTAGACTTCTGGTGGACAGACCTGTGACTGAAACAGCTCTTTAGTTAGGAAGTTTATAAGGAAATAAAAAAGAGGTTCTTCTTTTGATCCTCCTTCCTTTCTCCTTACAAATTTGCTCCCCTGTGTGGCAGGAATCCTATTGTCCATCCTTGTGTCTAATGTTGGGTATATGATTTTGGTCTACTGGCTCGCAGAGCTCCCTCTGGCATTCTATGTTTCTATATCAGTGTGGCCTCCATGCGGACCTATATACCATATCTCATGTCTTAATGGAGGGTAAAGATTCTACCCAGGAATGGGGGAAAACTCTTCCACCTTTTGCTCTGCTCTTCCTCCTTGGTCCAGCCTCCAATCATTCTATTTTAGTCTAACATCTGCCTTTATCCCCCAGACTTCAAAACTGTGATTCTAAAAGTTCTATGGCTTGGTTTTAGCAGGTTAAGGGAAGAGGTAGATCAAGGCACATTAATTCCTATGTATTTTCATATTCTTTCACCTCTCATCAGGAAAAGGCAGAACATTTTTACCTTCTACCATAGAAGGTAAAATGATTGAATAGAATGTCAAATGATGCTTTCGGGAATCAGGACAGCTGTATTCATCCTCTTAAGTACCTTAAATGAACACCTTTCACCCGCAGGCCATGTACTGAGTATTGTAACTGTGGATAGTATTAGAATCATCTTGTAATTATGAATTGTCCCATAGAATAAACCAATGGCATCTCAAGTGTATCTTTCCCTGTCCATGCCAATGCCTGACTTTAGTGATGGTGTCTGAGTTAGGAGGGCCCTTCACAATTCCTCAACTCATTTGTAGAGACACTGTATCTCTTCCTAAGGCTGAAGAGATAGGCTCTTCAACATACAAATTACTAAGGAGAAGCAATTCACATGAGAAATCAATAAATCTAAGGGTGCCTGGGTGGCTCAGGTGGTTAAGCATCTAACTCTTGATTTCTGCTCAGGTCACAATCTCATGGTCCTGGGATTGAGCCCTGCATCAGGCTCTGTGCTCAGTGGGGAGCCTGCTTGAGGATTCTCTCCCTCTCTCTTCCTCTGCCCTTCCCCCTACACTCTCTGGCTCTAAAACAAAAACATAAAATCTTAAAAAGAAAAGAAAAGAAAGAAACCAATAAATGCTCCATAAAAAATATTGGTTGATGGAGGGGAAGTGGATGGGGGGATGGGGTAAGTGGGTGATGGGCATTGAGGAGGGCATATAATTTTTATATCAACATGGACGGGACTGGAGGAGATTATGGTGAGTGAGGTAAGTCAAGCAGACAGAGTCAATTATCATATGGTTTCACTTACTTGTGGAGCATAAGGAATAACATGGAGGACACTGGGAGGAGAGGAGAAGGGAGTTGGGGCAAAATCAGAGGGGGAGATGAAGCATGAGAGACTGTGGACTCTGAGAAACAAACTGAGGGTTTTGGAGGGGAGGGGGGAGGGGGGTGGGTGAGCCTGGTGGTGGGTATTAAGGAGGGCACAGATTGCATGGAGCACTGGGTGCGCTGCATAAACAATGAATCTTGGAGCACTGAAAAGGTAAAATAAAATTAAATAAAAAAATAATGAGCACTGGGTGTCATAGTAGAAGATCTGTTGATCTACATGATCAAAGTTGAAGATGTCTTCAATAGACAGATCATTGAACTCTACATCTGAAACTGATGAAACACTATATATTAATTAATTGAATTTAAATTAGGTAAGTCAAAAATTAAAAAAATATATTATCAAAAGCCTCTTATCAACAGCAGAAAGTTCGGATTTTGTACCAGTGCACAGGATTCAGGCAATCAATTATTTTACTCCAGAGACCAGTGGTAAGCTTAGTACACAAAGATGATCATACATACCCAGGCCGATGGTCGTCACCAGAGACGTAGGGTCACCCGGTGACCACGTGGTGGCTCCATATGTTCCCTCACTCAGCTCCCCAGTGGGGGTTGTCACAGACTCCTGAGTCCCTGAAGGATAAGAGGATTGAGGTGTCAGCCTAGCATTCCCTCAAAATGTCTATACACAAGAAATGCTTTTCCTGTCTTCTTTCACAGCAGTGCTCAGGGACCAGAAGGAATCTTCTGGAAAGCCAGTGCCTGGGAAAGCTGTGGTTTTCTAGGATTGAATGTTTATGGTTGATGTGGATAGTGTCAATCCTGAGGCAGGTGGAGGAGAATTAGGGGTTTTGGATCTCTCTGCTTTGGAGGAAACAGAAGAAACTGAGGTTGAACTTAGGGCAGGCACCAGGGAGGACAGAGATTTGGTCTGTTCTCCAAAAGAAGGTCTTGTCTATGAAGGATCCTCTAATTCTCTGTAGGAGTGGTCATCTCAGAGAGTGAAAACCCCAAGTCTCAGCAGAGGGGACCCTTCCCAGGAGGTTGTGGTTGTCATATTCAGAGTAAGAGAGCTATTTTCTATAATCCTAGATGGACTTGTTGGTGTGTTGAAGGTCATGTGTAAAGAATCTGCCATGGGAGGGGAGATAGAATGATTGATGTTGGTTCTGCCAGGGAATATCAGTGTTACCCACTGACTGAGTAAATATGGGCTAGGGACTCTGTCACAGGAAGTGAACTCAGCCCCAGTGATTTCAGTAGTAGCATCACAGAACATTTGGGAGAAGACCATGCTGAGTCTGTGCCCATGCAGGAATCCTGAGAAGTACTCATCTCCCTCCATCCAAGAGATTGTGAGGAACCAGATTCTGCCCCAGTCCTTGCAGACTTAGGAAGAATGGAGGCTGAAATGTAAAGGCTGGTGGCCTCCACAGTGAAGGCTGTAACTGTTGGTGGTGTGACCCTGTGGGATTCTGAGTGGGTAGGAGGACAAGAACGTGGTCATCCCCAGAAGTGGCCACCACTACATGTGTGAAGGGATGAGTTCCCTCTGTGTCTGTGGTGGTCTCAGAAGCAGCTGCTATCTCCATGGAGGTACTGATCCAAGTTGGAGAACTATTCCCAGTTTCTGCGCTCTCAGGTGAGTGAGCAACCCATCAGTTGTCCAAGAGCCCCTACCCCATCGTCTCAGTGGTCAGTGGTACCTCAGTTCTGAAAACGGGTGACATTGTCATCTCTAGGAAAGGAAACTTTAAGCTCTGTCCCTTGGAACTTGTACTGAGAGTCTGATTTCCTTCAGGAGTCACTGCTACTGGGGACTTGTGCCCTGACATTGTAAATACCACCGTGAGAGTTGAGGGACAACTCTGCTTGCCCTCCATGCTGGTTAGGACTGATGTTCCTGTGATGGCCATTCCTGTGTTCCTGACCATTCCAAGGATGCTTGACCCCATATGTCCTAAACCCTGAAGAGAAGGCCTGTATTGAGATGGACAGGCTGGTTTCAGGCTCCAGAATGAGTTCCTGGGAACTTGTATCTCTCTGAGCAGTTGAGTGGGACATAGTTGCTGATGATGGCTATTAACTAGTTGTCAAGATCAAGGTAGATGCAGGCAGAGAATCAAGAAAGGGATCCTTCACAAAAGGCAGTGTGCTTGGCTTCTCAGAAGTAACAGAAATGTATGGTGTGTCAGTCTGATCTACTCCTGAAGTCTCAGCACACAAGATGGTCACCTGCTGGCCATCAGGAGAAGCTGTGACATGATACAGTGTAGTCGTTCCCTCAGCCCTCCATTGCTAAAAAGTGTCCTCATGATTTTAGGAAGTCCTAGTGATTATGGTGAGGTTTCCCATGATTATTAGATTAATCCCTTTTGAGTTTGTCCTGAGAGAACATTTAAGTCTTGTTTCTGACCACGTGGGGGAGAGTCTGTCCCTCCTTTCCTGCAGATATTGCCCCTTTCCCATATCTGGCCTTATTTACCCCACCCGTGGTTGCTGTTCCCTCATCTAAAACCCTTGACCACTGAACATTACTTCTAAAGAATTAGGCCATAATTCCGTATCCATCCTCTCTTACCATTTCCCATTTGGGGAAGTCCTGCATGGACTTTAAAGAGAAGTTAAGTGCAGGGAAAATTAGATTATAAAATAGGTCAGTGTCCAAACCTCTGTCACTTCTTCCTGACAAGAGAGAACCATTTCCTTTTCAGATGAACCTCTGGGACACAGAGCTGACTTGCTCATGGCATCACATCTTCCAAGATGGCAGCTTTTTCCCATGTAAGGATCATTCCAGGAGCTGTCAACCATCCCTGATCAATTCTTTTTTTTTTTTTTAAGATTATAATTTTTTAAAGAATTTACTTATTTATTTGAGAGAGAATGAAAGAGAGAGAGTATGAGAAGGGGAGGTTCAGAGGAAGAAGCGGACTTCCCGCTAAGCAGGGAGCCCTATGCGGGACTTGATCCTGGGACTCCAGGATCATGACCTGAGCTGAAGGCAGTCATTTAACCAGCTGAGCCACCCAGGAGCCCTCCCTGATCAATTCTTATCATGATAGTTTTGGACTTCTTTCAGTAAAAGCCATACACTAATGAACACATCCTGAACACAGATTTATCTCTTATGTTCCCAGAGATAATTAAGATCCATATTGAAGAAATATGGCCAAAAGACCTGAATTCTTAGGAGAAATCCAGGTGGTACTTCTCAGACTAATTCTAGCAAAACACAGTTTACCAGAGATCAGAAAATATTTTTCCTAGAAAGATAAGGTTAAGCAGCAGCTATCATATCATACCTTCAGGGTCATCCACGGTCATGGGTGTTGAAGGATCACTGTTCAGCCATGAGAAACTTTCATATGTGGGGAAGTTAGTAATGGACACCACAGTCCCATCAGTGCCTACAGGAGAGACAGGTGGGTTGGATGGATATTGGTCAGTTTAGAAGGAATGCACTTGAGAAAAATCAACATGTGAACACGTTGGAAACAAAGATTATTTACAAGGAAGTGTTGTTCAAAAAGTAGAGACAGGAGAACATAGGTTTGGGGTGATCAGAATGCCAACTCTGCCCAAAAGTTGTGCCATGAACAAGCACAATGGAATAAGATATTGATGGGCAGTAACTGATCCTCCTCTGTCTTTAGTTCCAGCATGAACAGAATCCACAGAAAGTCTGGAGGTCATGGGCATCAAAGTGCTGGTCTATTCTATAAAGAATGGGCTGGTCAAAGAGGTATATGAGTGAGGCAGATGGCTGCCAAGGTGACTTCAGCTTAGGTATTCTAATAGGACATAGTGGAGGTCATATACCAGATAGTGCCAGGAAAGATTCCCATCGGATTCCTGATGGGAAGCGGGTCGTTATATAGATAATGACAACTAAGATGATGTGATCAGTCATCTGAGGGAGATGAGACAGACACAGAAACCACATAGGTCTATTCCCACCACTCTTACTGAGAAGGATCGCCCATCAGGGACGTGTAGGAAAGGTTAGTCACAATGGGCTGATTCTCATCTGGGTGAGAACAGGTGACCCCGAGAAGAAGTTTCAAAACCCAAACACAGAAATGTGGTGTTCTACCATATTGTGTAGCAATTCCACTAGTAGGTATTTGCTCCGAAGCACGAAAAGGACTCAAATAGGTATTTGTACACTAATACTCATAGTAGCACGATTGGTGATAGACAAAAGGTAGAGCCAACCCAGATGTCCATCATGTATGAACAAACAAAAGGTGATGTATATCCACAATGGGATATTAGTCAGCCTTAAAAAGGAAGGGAACTCTGACACCTGCTACAGCATGGGTGAACCTTGAAAGCATGAAGCTGAGTGAAAGGAGCCAGACACAAAAGGGTAAATATTACATGATTCCGCTTGTATGAGGTCCCTAGAAAAGTCAAATTCATAGAGAGAGAAGTAGAATGGTGACTTCAGAGGCTAGGAGAAGGGGAAAATGAGGAATTAGTGATTAATGGGAACAGAGTTTCTGCTTGGGAAGATAAAAAAAGTTCTGGAGATGGATGGTGGGGACAGTTGCACACAGTGTGAATGTGCTTAATGCCACTGAACTATACATTTTACCTCCATGAAAAAGAAGTTTTTATAAAAGACGTGGTACGTGCACCCGAATGTTTATAGCAGCAATGTCCACAATAGCCAAACTATGGAAAGAACATAGATGTCCATCCACAGATGAATGGATAAAGAAATGTGGTATATATATATAATGGAATACTATGCAGCCATCAAAAGAAATGACATCTTGCCATTTGCGACAAGGTGGATGGAACTAGAGGGTATTGTGCTTAGCGAAATAAGTCAGTCGGAGAAAGACAACTATCATATGATCTCCCTGGTATAAGGAAGTGGAGATGCAATGTGGGGGGTCTGAGGGGTAGAAAAGGAATAAGTGAAACAAGATGGGATCGGGAGGGAGACACACCATAAGAGACTCTTAATCTCACAAGACAAACTGAGGGCTGTTGCGGGGAGGGGGTAGAGATAGGGTGGCGGGGTTATGGACATTGGGGAGGGTATGTGCTATGGTGAGTGCTGTGAAGTGTGTAAACCTGGCGATTCACAGACCTGTACCCCTGGGGCAAATAATACATTATATGTTTATAAAAAATAAAAAAAATTATAAAAGACGTGATACGCATAGGACACCTGGGTGGTGTGGTCAGTTTAGCGTCCGAGTCTCAGTTTCAGCTCGGGTCATGATCTCAGGGTCGTGAGATCAAGCCCTGTGTCAGGCTCTACAATGACTGCACAGTCTGCTTGTCCCTCTTCCTCCCCCTCGCATCCCCCAACACCGGTGTTCCCCATCCCCAAATAAATACATCTTTTTTAAAAAATGTGATACGCATCAGGAATGGCTACAAAGCGAATTATGGAGGAGCAATCCCATAGTCTGGGTCTATGCAGGCGAGTTCTACAGTGAACTAGAAAACCAGATACAGATGTAGACCGGACATTTCCCTGCAGCCAGAATCCTGAAGCAATACAAGTAAAATACGCTCTCAGAAAAGGGGAAGGGATTTCTTACCATCTTCACTGACCAACCAAGGAAAACAAACCCATTTCCAAGAAGGCAGAGGCAGCCGGTCCTTACTCCTAAATGGGGCAAGCTGTCAGGATCAGGAACAGGTGCTTCCTGACCCAGAAGTCTCACCTCTGTGGAGTGGGGCCGCTGACAGTACAGAGGCAGATGTCCGGGGGGGCTCTGTCTCAGCTTCAGAAGAGGTTAATAGTCCCGATGAGGTTCTGGCCAGGTCAGTCTCCACTCCCGGGCTGCTGTGCTCTAGCCCTGGGTTTCTAGTCTTGGCAGAGGGGTGGCTGGTCTGTGCCAGAATGTTGGTAAATGCTGAGGAAGAGACCCAAGTTGAGGCTGTGGGGTCTAAGGGAGAGGCCTGGGTCACTGCCGTGGGGGACAGATCAGAAGAATCAAGGCTGTTGCTGATGGGGAGGGATGTATAACTGATCCCCTGTCCAGAGGATGAGCTGGACTGTGACATGGTAGAGCTTGTCCCTGCGTCCTCCCCAGTGTCCATGGAAGATGTGGCCCCTGGGGGAGACGAGGAAGATCTCATGCCCTGCAGTACAGAGACCAAGGAGGAAGCGGTTTCCCCCATTGTGGGGGAAATGCCCGATGCAGTGGTCACCTCGGGGGACACAGAAGAGGCTGAAGAAGAGGATCCTGGCCCCATGCTCCTTATGGTCACTGAAGATTCTGACCAGGGGCTGCTTTGCCTTCGAGGAGTGCTTAGAGTTAAAGACAGAGATGAATTCCCTTTGACAACTAAACTTGTTCCCAGTTCAACTGTGGCTTTTCCGTGGCCAGATGTCCGAGTCACCCCTCTGCTGGTTTCCGCAGAATGGGCAGCAAGACGCTGAGCCTCTGTAGACCATCGTGGGGGTGAACTTGTCTCAGCTCGAGACACGGAGCTGATGGGTCTTGCCGGCTCTGAAGATGTGAATCCCTTCTCGGATGTCAAAGTGGTGAGTGCCGCTGGGGATGTGGGCTCTGTTGATGGAGGAGGAGCTGGGACGGGTGGTGATGCGCTCTGCCCAGCTTCTGCGCTGAGGGGGCCTAGAGGTCTGGATTCAGACACACCGGTGCTGCCTCTTGTCCCCGAGGTTGTGACACCTCTGGTTGTGATATCAGGGGATGGATAGATCAATGAAGTGGGTGCACTTGGTTCTGGGCCCACGGTGAGCTGCTGGGAGGCCGTGTCTATACCCCATCCCAGGGGCTGGCCCACAGGGGTCAAATCCTTTTCTGGGAGAGCACTGCTGTCTACCCCCACACTTGAAAGTTCATAGGAAGGTACACGTGTAGACGCAGCAAACGTTGTCTCAGATGAACTTGGACTTGAGATGTCAGGGGCAGTCGAGGCTGTGTCCTCCGTGGAGCTCATGCTCAGCCACGTGGCCACGGGCAGAGACGTAGTGAGAGCCCACAGCCAAGAAGTGACTGTGTTCTCCTTACTGGTCGTCGGGGTCAAGGACGCATCTGCGGCATCAGAGGTCAGTTCCCAGGTGCTGCTTCTGGAGGTAGGGGAGGCAGTGGCCGCTCTAGACGCTGGTCCTGGGGTTGACTGTGTCCCGAATCCAGGGGACTTTTCTGCCAGATCTGGGCCCTGGGATCCAGTGGAATGTTCAGCTGTGTCTGTGCTGGTCCCTGCTATCGTGGCGGGGCTGGTGGGACCGGGTGGCCTTGGGGTTTTGGGGTTTTCAGGGTGAGTTGGTGGGCTGGTGGACTCTGTCTCTGCATGGGTGTCCACGGTTCTGAGTTCCTTCACTGGGCGGGAGGAGGCGACCTGAGCTGTTTGTGTCGCTCTGGGACCCAGAAGGGTGACGTAGGAGGTACCACGGGGGCTGGTCTTTCCGGGAACGGACATCTCAGGGGGTGACCCAGAAGAGTCAGACGTTTCCTTCGTGTCCATTTTTGCTATCAATACAGCCGTGGTGGTCTTCCCGGAGGTGGAGGTGAGGGGTGGGTCAGAGCCAGTTTCCACCACTGCGCTGGGACGCTCTGAACAGGTGTGCGCTCCAAGGCTGAAGCTGGCTGAGTCTGTTGATGCCGGCGGGGGGCTGGATCTAGAGACTGGCTCTTCTCTTGACCCCACTGATGGGGCTGACATACCCAGGGCAACGGTGGAGCTCTTCCCTGTATTGGTACTGGCTGGGGTCTTCCTAGGTGAGGAGGACATGGATGTCTCAGATGGGGATGGGATTCTAGGGAGAAGCTGGGTGGTTCCCAACTTCCGGTCGCCGCCATCTCCCCTCGCGGGTTGTACCCCGCTGGAAGCTGGGGCACCAACAGCAGCCGGGCCTCTCGTATTCTGTGTTGGGAACATGGTCGTTGGAGATTCCTTCAGAGACATTCTTCCCATGGAGCTGGTGTTTAGGACACTCGATCTTGGAACCACACCAGTCACAGCAGGAGGAGTGGCAGCGGCTGGAGTGGCACTTAGTGCCCAAGGGGACTTTGTCTCAAAGTTGGGACTGGTCTCCAGCCGGGCAGTGGGATAATGAAGGGTGCTCGTGTGGGTCTGTGACCTCGCGGCCACGGAGGTAAAGGGGGAGGTCCGAGATGACCGAGGAGTTGTAGGAAACTCAGGGCCCGCTGAGTCTGTGTGGGTTTCCGAGGCAGAGGAGGGTGAAGGAGAAAGGGAAGGTTTCACTTTGGAGACGCTGGTGATGCTGATGGCTGTGGGGCCACGTGACAGTTCCAAAGCCCGAGTCCTGGCTGTGTCTGGGGCTTCCGGGGAGGTGCTGAGGGCGGGCAGTGTCCCCGCGGTCCCTTCCCCCGAGGGAGAGGGACGGACCAAGGCAGAGGTCGGACTTGCGACTTTTCCAGCACGTACTGTATTTCTTGGTGTCGTGAGGAAAGGGGTCCCTGTGATCAGGGGAGCGGTGAGTCTCTGCACTGAGAATGTGCTGGAGCCTGACCCTTGACCATGCAGATCTGAAGCAGGTGACAGCAGAGGCACACGGGAGGTCAGCGTGGTGTCTCCCTCAGAACCAGGCTCAGGGGAGGCCAAGGGATGTCCAGTGTGGGACAGAGTCAGTCCTGGGCTCTCCGGCTCCCTGGAGTCTGGGGTCTCCCTAGATGAGGTCTCGGGATAAGTAGGAGAAAGCATTTCAGGTGACGAGTGTGTCCCTCCGGGAGTACGTAAACTAGCGTCTGTCCCCGTCTCAGCTGCAGAGGAGACCGGGACACTTTTCACTGTTGGACTCACACCTGTGGGTGTCTCAGAGGAGGCTGGGCTTTCTGGGGAGGGGCTGGTCCTGGCCCAGCTACTCCCCGCACTGTTGCTTCCTGTCACCATGACGCCAGTGGGGACAGTCTGCCGACGGGTGACGGGGCCACGTCTCACTTGCATGGTTTCTCCAGGTGAAGTTCCTTTGGGGGGGCTGCTCTCCAGAGTGGGGAGCCCAGGGATGTCCACAGCAGAAGGGCTGACAGCGGTTTCTGTGATGTTTGATGCCACTCCAGGATTTGTCTCTGTCCGCTGCGTGTGCTGGGCTTCCCCGGTGGACTGAACTGAGCCTGCCTGGGTCTGTGCCGTGGCTGTTGGGGTGCCGGGAAGGGGTGTCCTGGGGCGCTCGGAGCCCCCCAGCGCAGCCGTGCTGGTGCTGTGTCCTGGGTGGGGTAAGGACACCTGAGCATCAGCTGTCACCCTGCTGTCAGGGCTGGAGGCCGAGGTGACAGTCAGGTTGTTCTCTCCTCCAGGAGCAGAGGTTCTGGTCGTGGTCTCAGCTGGGGAAGCAAAAGACAGGGCACTTCTGTTTGCTGAGGTCACACCTGCAGGAACCTCACACCACAAACGGGCACCTGTGTGTGTCCACGTGCACTCAAGTGTCGCGGGCCCCTGTGGGGATAGGGTAGGAGCACTGGACCCACGGGGGCCCCCGGGGTCAGGCAGGACGGGTTAGCATTTGCCTTCCGGGGGCAGGTCTAAGACTCCCGAGAGCAGGCTGCCGGCTGCCACTGGGCTTCCTGCAGTTTTTTCTGATGGGCCATCCGACTGGGATCTCTTCTTCTGCCGGGCACACCTGCATCTAGAAGACCTGCCGTGTACATGGGAAGTTGGGGGGAAACTGGGCAACCTTTCTGACTGAGAAGAAACCAATCTGCACAAGAGAAAGGACAGGGCAACCACAGGAATTTTCCTAAAATAAAAACCTGACTGTATCAGTTCCCTCCTTCACGCCTCATCCGTTAGTGTATTGTGTCCCTAATGACATCTTGCCTCTGCCTCTTACACGGGCTCAGCAGCGGGTCTGACTCCCCTCCCCCTCCAAAGGAAGATTGGGTAAAGGTGCCGCTTTTCTGGGGTTTTACAGCAAATGGTGCTCTGCTGCCACCTAGTGGCAGAGGCCAGGGATGCCGCCGCGCGCCCCAGAGGCTTACGCCCGCAGAGAACGCCCTGCAGAGAATAGTGCACGACAAAGGTCGAGAAGGCTGGGGTCCAGAAAACTGGCCCCAGCTGTACCTCTCACAACATCCTTCCCGTCGCCTTCGGTAATCATAGAGACATCCTTGCACTGCCCCAGCCAAACAAATCATAATTCTGCACTCCTCTCTCCCTTCTGTCCCTTCTCCTGTCTCCCTTCTTCTTGAGTGATAACGATAGTTATCACTCTCGTCTTTCACAAATTAATATCTACTCATCATTCAAGATTCGGTTCAAGCTCGTATATTCCTTTGTCCTTACTGAATTTCCTACGTGTTCTACAATGTGCACACATTCCTCCCGCTGGAATTTGCAGGAAAGTCTGAGAAGGAAAATAAATATTGATGTGGAATACAGAGGTAAAAGAAAAACAATAAACTTCTTTACAACTTATAAGTCAACCAGAGAAAGACCAAGACAGATACCATGGGATTTCACACATATGTGGAATTTAAGAAACAAAACAGATGAACATAGGGAAAGGGAAGGAAAAATAAAATAAGATGAAAACAGAGAGAGGCAAACCATAAAAGACTCTTAACTCTAGGAAACACTGAGGGTTGCTGGAGGGGAGGTGGGGGGGGATGGGGTCACGGGGGGATGGGCATGAAGGAGGACACATGATGTGATGAGCTCTGGGTGTTATATGCAACTGGTGAGTCACTAAATTCTGTCTCTGAAACTAGTAATATACTGTTAATTAAATTGAATTTAAATTAAAAATTAAAAAAATTTAAAAGGTATTGTGATAATTTTTTAAAAAGGTCATTATTCAATATAATTATGTCCTTTAGGGGTTGTATACTAGAAATTGCTATTCCTGTGCAAATTAGGATTAAGGTTCTGTTTTTGGGGCAAACTCCTGGAGTTTCTAATTCATAACTGTATTGTGAAAGATACATGTCGATAATTCAACTTTTGATTTTTCTTAGTTCATTTAAAAATCATTTTAGTGTCTCAGTGAATGTTTTCATTAGTCTGCTTTTTGTTGTTGATTAGTGTATTACTTTATTTTTATTTTTATTTATTTATTTTTAAGATTTTATTTTTTATTTATTTGACAGCCAGAGATCACAAGTAGGCAGAGAGGCAGGCAGAGAGAGAGAGGAGGAAGCAGGCTCCCCGCCAAGCAGAGAGCCCGATGCGGGGCTCGATCCCAGGACCCTGAGATCATGACCTGAGCCAAAGGCAGAGGCTTTAACCCACTGAGCCACCCAGGCGCCCCGTATTACTTTATTTTTAAATGGTGACTAAGTTCGATTATCTTTATCGTTAACTTTGTAAGAGAGAAGCTGTAAACATTAAATAAGGACACAAATGTAAACATTAAGAAGGTTTTTCTTTACAACTTAGAGCCCCTTGACAAGTCCTTGAAACAGGCGAGTGACCTTCCTCTAGGATCCCAGCTGCCTCCGTGTTAATACTGTGCTATAGGCAAAGGCAGTCTTAGCCTAACATTATCCCGACCTCCAGCACCCTGTATGTCTCCTTGAACATATAAAAGTCCCTTTGGGAACTTCCTCTATCTCTACCCCCTGCCAAGATATATGTTAGCAATCACCTTTTGAGCGTAAGGCCCACTGAGGGACATCTGAAGGATCTCATGACTAAGATTTTACTTAGTCTAGTAAATGACCAGTAAATGACTTCCTCAAAGTCCTGGAAACCTTAGAGACTGACTCTATCCCTAACCGCCTCCCAACTTGAAAGTATATAATCAGCCACCGACCCCCCCCCCCCCCGCCCCAGGGCAGCTCTTTCTGCCCACGAGTCCTGTCTCTGTGTTTGAATAAAATCACCTTTTGGCACCGAAGACATCTCTAGAATAATTTCTTGACCATTTGCTCTAAACTCCAACATTTCCACTTCAACGATAACTGCTCATTTTTTTTCTTCCGTAATGTAAATTTTAAAAATACACAGCTTAATTATCTCCTCCGCTGGAAGGTCTTCTTTGAAGTTGTGATAACAAGCTTGGTCTTTGTTCCTGTTTCTGACAAAGAACTGCTAAAACCCTTGGAAATTTCCTAAGTGAAGAGAGTTAGAAAAGTGGCTTTTGTTATGTTAATGAGGTGGCTTTGGGGAAACCACCTAAGGATGGGGGCTTACAGGAGGTTGGGGAGGATGGATACCAAGGGGTGGGAGAGAGGGCTAGAGGTACAGTTCAATTACCAGTAGCTGATGATTTAATCATTCCTGTGTCATGGAGCCTCCACAGAAACCCTAAAGGACAGGTTGGGAGAGCTTCTGGGTTGGGAGCATGTGGAGATGGGAGTGTGGTGCCCTGCAGAGGGCATGCAAGGTCTGAGCCCTCCCATGCCTTGCCCTCTGTGTCTCCTCTATCTGGCTGTTCCTGAGTTATATCCTTATATAAGAAACCAGTAACCTGGGGCACCTGGATGGCTCAATCGGTTCGCCTCAGGCCATGATCTCAGGGTCCCCAGATCAAGCCCCACATGGGAGGTGTGGGGGGCCCTGCTCAGAGGGGAGTCTGCTTCTCCCTCTCCCTTCCCCTGTCTCTCCCACCCTATCCCAACACCCCCCCACTTGTGCACTCTCTCTCCAAAATAAATAAAATCAAGAGAAAGGAAGGAAGGAAGGAGAAAGAAAGAAAGAAAGAAAGAAAGAAAGAAAGAAAGAAAGGAAGGAAGGAAGGAAGAAAGAAAGAAACCAGTGACCTAGTATTCTGAATTCTGGGAGCTGTTCTAGCAACCCTCAAGGAGGGGTTGTGGGAACCTCTAATTTATAGTCAGTTACCTAGTCTTGCATTTGGCATCCTGAGCTGCAGGGGTTGTTGGAAACTCCCATTTTTAGCAGGTTGTTCAGAAGCACAGCTAGCAGTCTGGGCTTACAGCTGGTATCTGGTGTCTGGGGAAGGGGCAGTCTGGTAGGACTGAGCCTTCAACCCAAAGAATCTTGATGCTACCTCCAGATAGATAGATAGTGTCAGAACTGAACTGAATTCTCAGACACCCTCCCAGTGTCACAGTGGAAACTGGATCAAAGAACGGAAAAGGAGCCCTTCCTGAGTGGGAGGATCCTCTTGTCTGCTCTCAGCACCAATGTGTAACTCTTCAGCCTCACTGCTACTGTATCCCAGTTATGTGGTGACATACTGCAATAGACCAGAAGCTTCTGAAGGGTAGAAGCTGCCTCTGCAATAGACCAGAAGCTTCTGAAGGGTAGAAATTGCCCTCGGAATCTGCAACTCTCCCGCACGAATGACTTCAACTCATGAGAACGCAACCTGAGCATACGTATCGTAGGAATGGGATGAGAGTAAAAATTCCCTGGTCCATTCATACATTAAGTCTGCTGTTCACAGAAATCTTGTGCTGAGCTAAAGATGCCACCAGCTTCCTTAGACCTCTACAGATAATCTGTCCTGCAGAAAGCTGCCACATCCATCAGAGGAGGCAAAAGATGATGGAGATAGAGATGATCATGATGAAATCAAAAAATTATTCAAGATCTCTGTGCCGGGCCCTCTCTTTGCATATGTTGCCCCGCTGGTTCTCCAACACCTTGTGAAGTTCTCACTATGGAATGAATTAATTAATATATGCAAACAGTGTTTCACCCATAGAAAGGCACCCAACCATGGCTCCCTGGCATCATAGCATTCTACCTTCTCAGGACAACCGAATGCAGAGGTAATATAAAAAAAGATCATTTTTTTTCTCATATCCAAGGTACAGACAGCTCTCTCCAGTACCTGAGTGTCACCAGCTACCCTTTCTCCCCCTCTCCATTGAGCTCGGCAGGATGGTCTTTGTAGGCGGCAATGGAAGATACAAGGAGCCATGGGACATACATCAGCTCCCCCTTTCTCTGAAAGGAGAATTCCTTCTGAGAAGGTTCTGGTACAGAGTCCAAAGCCGAGGTTACACACTGGCTTTCTGTCCTCCAACTGGTAAGGACTGAAATCTCAAAACAGAGTAAAGGTCAAGATCATGAACGCTTGTTAGATCTAGAACGCAAGGAACCTTTAGGACTGAGTAGATCAGGTTACCATCTCATAAGCAATTAAAGAGATGAATGCAGTTTTGGGGAATGGAGCTCAGAGGGGTCTCGGTGGCATGTCTCAGGAGCCAGAGACTAGCGTAAATGTTTAAATGTTCCCAGAGACCCTGACAGAGATAAGACCGGTATTCCCGAGAAGACACAGGCCCCAGGGCGAGAATCCCCGCACAGAGGACAGCAGGCATCCAGCAGTCTTCTTGCAAAAAGGATGCCCCGGGAGAAGCAAGGATAGGATGTCCGGCAGTATCCCCGGCCTTTCCCTGCCAGGTGCCAGCAGCCCCTGCCCTCCCAGTTGTGACAACCAAAAATCTCTCGGGACACCGCCATTGTCCCCCAGAGGGCAAAAATCACACCCAGTCTCCTATTTTGGAGACATCTCCTAATTTAATCTAGATTTTGCAACTACTCAACCACACATTTATTCTCATGTTATCTAGATAAGATTCTGGAGGCTTAAAGAGGTTACGTCGCTTGTCCAGGAAGTAGCGAGGTGGGATTTGAACCCAGGCTCTCTGGCCGGGCACCAGTGTTGGTACTGTTAGCCGCTCTGCTGTGTTGCATCTTTGTCATCTGAATATAGGGAACCACTTAGACTCCGGGATGGGGGAGACCCCTCCCCCAGGGGCAAGGAGTGGAGGGCAGCGTGAAGAACCCAGGTAAGACTCTGGCCTCCAACTCCCTCTTCTTGTCTGCACTTGTTCCCACCAAGAGGACATATGAACAACAGGAAATTGGCCTGTGCACGTGCCAGGGCTGAAGGTGAGGGACAGGCTGAGACCCATCACCACCATTTGCCTCTAGGACAGAGTGCAGATGTGGAAAGAAAACGTGGATGGGCAGCCAGGAGTCTATGTCAAGAGTGGGAGAGTGGGTTCCGGAGATGCCACTGGGTCTGGCCTTGACTCTCCCAGAAGGTGGAAAGGGTTCATTCACCTGCTCAAACCGCCTTCCTGGGGGCAGCCCTGGGAACGTCAAGTGACAAATTGGACTCGTAGAAGCCCAGGGCGGTCCCACTGCCTAGACCTGTCATCTTCCTTTTGGGGGGAAGTCACCCAGCAACTGGGAGGAAAGGGGACTGTTTCTGAGGCTCAGGGGAAACACGAACAAATCTGTCCTCCTTTCCAGGAGAGGAGTCCCCGGCACACAAGATGTGCACAGTACAAGATGAGGGTTACTAAGGTCCTTCCGGATCTTGGAGAGTCTCAGCCCCTGGGGCATAGGATACAAAAAGAGGAAAAAGTTCAATGGGGTCCAAGGCAGAGGGAGAGGTGAGTGAGGAATGGATTTCCTCCACCTCTGGAATTTTTTAAAAAATGACTTGTGGGGGAGATGGAAATAGAGAGGTTAAGTGTCCAGCCCAAGAACCACAGCCTGTCAGGGCTAGATTAAGATTTCTCCTCATCTCTGCCCAAGGATTAAGGGAGTATTTTCCAGCATTTAAGTCAAAAGTCCTGGAGGGTGTCTGGATCTATTCCAGGGGAATCCCGGCCCTGAGAGGTGTCCCAGGTACTATGGAAATGACGGGACAGTGGGGAGGGGTGTCAACCCACAGTCCAGGTGACCAGCACTCCTGGGGACACAGCTCGAATGGTGCCCTGGCATCAGATTTGGGAGTGAGCCTGGGGGACAGAAGCTGTTAAGCAGCCTCTGTCTGTGGCTGCATGCTTTGGGGACAGCTCAGGGGGACACGCCTTATCGGATTGGAGGTGGTGGGGTTGCCCGGGACAGACCCGCCCACCATTCAGGTCATTGTGTGGATGTCTTACAATGACATCTAACCACAAAGCTCTTCCCTGGGGCCAGAATGTGCCTGGGTGACTCAGGGCTGGGGGGCTGGGAAGCCACCCCCACCTGCTCTGAGAGCTGCGGCCTGGCAGGGCGGCTCCCAGGCAGCTACTGTCCAGGGTCTCGTGACCTTCCAGGGTGGGGAAGCCCCTCTCAGCTGCCCTTCATGGCCTGGTGGCCTCCGTTTCTCAGCGAAACATTGAGGACAGTCCTTTCTCCTGGAACAAGTACACAAACAGGTACTTACGTACCTGGCAGAGGACGGATATCCCTCTCTACAGGCCCCCCGATGTCTTGCACGCCCGAGAAGTTTGGCTCTTCTGCCCAAGGAAGCAGCTAGAGTAAAGCAATCCAGAGGGCTGGGCAGCCCAGAGGCCACAGGTGGGGAACTGTGGACCTTCTCTCTGTACAGAGAGGGCCTGGTCACAAATGACCAACAGGCCCACAGAGTTCCCTGTGGGATCTAAGAACCCACCTCCCCTAAACTTCACAGCCTGCCCTTTGCTTTCCGCCCCTGCCCTGCGCATTCCCCTATCGTGCAGCCCCAACACGCTCACATCACACCCGCCTAACCCAAACACACTTGGCAGCTTCCGGCCTCCCGGCCTCCGTGCACACAGATCTCCCTGCCAGGACGGTCCTTTCCTCTCTTCCACTGAGCGTGCCCGAAGAAACCCCTGCCAACCCCAATGCCGCCCCGCCGTCTGGGCAGACTCCCCGCTGTCAGTGCTCCTGCTCAGCCTCGCAATCGTGACCGGGCGGCCGCATGCCTGGCCCGCCAGCACCCTGGAGCTTCCGGAAGCCCGGCGCTGGGATGGGCTCGTTTCCCACCTGAGTGCTAGGCACCAGGAGCCAAGGCAGCAAGGGAAAGCAGCCCTGTGGGGGGAGGAGAAGGCAGGCACAGGAAGGAACAAACACCTGGCCGTGTCCATGGCAATCTTGGACAAGGTGGTTTTTTGACTTGGTCTGGCGGGGGCGGCGGGGGGGGGTCCCCTGCCTCATCTGGCCAGCTGTGACCTCGGATTTCGCCAGAAAGCAAAAGACCTCCCAGGTGGTCGTGGGGGCCAGGGAAGCCGGAGGCACCTGTCCCGCCTGCCAGTCTCCTCTCCTGTCCGGGCCCCAGCCCAACCCGCTTACCTGGCCCACAGACGAGGAAGAGGAGGCTCACAGCCAGAGGCAGCAGGTGCCCAGGGGGGTGGCCCGGGTGTCCGGTGCCCTCCCAGCCCATGCTCCTGCCTGGCCTCCCGGCCTGTGCTCCTCACCCACTGAAGGAGTCCCAGTGACTGAACCCAGCCTGGCAGGCCAGCTCCAGGGAGGGTGGTGAGGACACGCCTTGCTGAGCTTCCCTGGAGAGGCAGGGCCCGCCCCAGGGGAGCGGTGGTTCTCGGCCCGCAAAGGTCAGCTGGCATTTCTCAGTGCCCATGTAGCCAGTGACTAACACCTGCAGACTGACACCCTCTGGAGGGGGCAGGAAGGGACAGCCACCCACCAGCCCGGCCTGGCCTGGGGCTGCTCTCAAACCCCGCCCCTGCCCCCCACCGTGGGTCCCTCTGGGCTGAAGGGAGGACAGGGACCCAGGGCAGGGACCCGTCCTGTTCTTTGAAGGCCCTGACGGGTACCAGACACCTTCCTGCTCAGGGGGCTGGCACCACCAGACTGGAGCCGGGTGGACCCTCCCTGGGGGAGGCACGTCTGGCTCGGGGCGTTTCGGAATGTGCGGGAGTGGACAGGAGACTGCATTCCCACGCGGGAACGGCCTGCTGCCAGGGGAGCCGAGGGCTGGGCCTCTTGCACCTTTCCACCCCATCCCTCAGCCCCCCTACCCCCTGCCCCCTCCCACCTCTGCCCCACATGGCCCTCCTGGGGTCTGCAGTCCCTCACGCCGAAGCAGAGCCCTTCAGCTGTCCCTGCCTGGGCCAAGAGGAGCATGAGGGGCTGGCAAGGGCTCCAGCGAGGAGACTGGGGATCCTGCCTCCTCCTTGAAAACTCTGTAGCCTCCGCAGACTTCTACCCCCTGGGCTCAGGCTATACAACAGAAAGTACGTCCCCCCCTCCCCTGCACCTGCCCAGTGCAGATGACCAGAGCAATCCTCCTTAGGTGCCATGCTCCTCAGTGACCCTCCCCACCCCACCCCTTACTCCTCCTTCATCTTGCCCTGGGGAGACCCCCACTCCCCCACCCAAGCCTCTAACAGCCTGACAGGTGGGGTTTATCCTCACCTCTAGGGGAAAGCACGTGCAGGTGGCCGGTGTGAAGCTGGGGTGGGGGGGTAGTGGACACCCTACAAGGCCTCACACCTCTCCTGCATCTCCCTCTTTTTTAGAAGATTTTTATTCATTCATTTGAGAGAGAGAGCACAAGCGAGGGAGAGGCAGAAGCAGACTCCCCACTGAGCTGGGAGCCCACATGGGGCTCGATCCCAGGACCTGGAGATCATGACCTCAGCCGAAGGCAGACACTTAACCAACTGAGCCACCCAGGTGCCCCTCTCCTGCGTCGTATACCCAGAGCCAAACTCCATGATCCTGGGGTCAAGGCAAGCTTGTCAGAAGCCCCCAGGTCCTCCCCTGCTCGGTGTAACTTCCTGCTAACCTACTCTCCTGTTGCTCGCCCTGCTCCCATTCACACTCCTAGGACAGATGAGCCCCGAGCCCCAGCTCTGCTCTGGGCACTTGCCTGGCCGAGACGGACAACAAACAAACAGGCACAGGTGATTGGGCTGCAGCAGCGGCAGGAGGGTCGAGGTTGACAGGAACACCTGTCTCAGACCCTCAGACCGGGAGGGGGCGGGGAATCAGGGAAGTCTTCCTGAAGGAAGTGCCATGTACACTAAGACCTGAAGGATGGGCTGATCGGCTGGGCCAGGCAAGGTCCAGAGAGGGGAAGGGAGTGGTTGGCAGAAAAGACACAGGGTTAGCAAAGACTGGAAGCGGCAGGAAGGGGGAATTGGGGTCTGGTCTTTGTCTTGACCCCCACTCAGGGTTCTCTATGCTGAGGCGCACCCTCCCTTCTTTAAGAAAACAATCCTGGAGAAACAGAGGCCAAGCAGGTGGGTCCTGTTGGAGGGTGATCACTGTGTGCACTCCCCCCACCTCATAGAGGGGGAAACAGCGCTCCCCAAAGCATCAGATCCATGACACAGCTGGGGCCACACCCCAGACCCCTGGATTCCCCAAACCCCAAACCCTTCTCCTTTAAGCAATTCAAATTTGGGGGCCGCCTGAGTGCCTCAGTCTCTTAAGTGTCTGCCTTCGGCTCAGGTCAGGATCCCAGGGTCCTGGGATGGAGCCCTGCATTGGGCTCCCTGCTCAGCAGGGAGCCCGCTTCTCCCTCTGCTTGTGCGCGTGCTCTCTCTCTCTGGCAAATAAATAAATAAAATATTTTTCCAAAAGCGATTCAAACTCTCTTGCTCTAGAACGTGACGGCAAGCACCCATGAGCATCATCAAGGTCCAGGAGCTGCCCTGCTCTCCAGGGGGCACACGGGGGCTAATGAGTTCAGGTTCACACTGCATGGTCACGGCTGCTGTTTACTGCTTACTGGACACCCAGTATGACTAGACACCAGTGACTGGAAGTGGGCATGGCTTCACCAGGACGCTGAAGGTCTCACCCTCCCAGCCATTCTATAAGGGCACAGCTGTTCGCTATTCCATGGCACCATGAGAACACCAAGCCTTTGGGATTTGCCCAAAGTCCTTCAGCTCCCACAGAGCTGAGCTAGGATTTGAACTCAGCTTTGATCTAGAATGGCGCTTCTCACCTAGGGCTGGTTTCTTCCCCCAGAGGACAGCGGACAATGTCGGGAGCCCTTGTTGGCCATCATGACAGGAAAGGGGAAGGCTATGGTGTCAAGCAGGCAGAGGACAGGAATGTTGGTGGACACCCTACAGTGCCCAGGACGGACCCCTGGACAGGGAGTTACCCGGCCCCAAGTGTCAACAGTGCCCTGGTCCGAAACCCTGGTGGGAAGCCAGGCTGTCGTCCAGCAGAACCTTCTGTGATAATGTTCAGGTTCTGTGGCTGTACCACCTGACTGGGCCACCCGCAGAGAGCCACACGTGGCTCTGGGGCACTCGACAGGTGGCTGGTGCAACTAAGGACCTGAATTTCTAATTCCGTTTCATCTTAATTTCCGTGGAAATTCTGCCAGTGGGCTTGCAACAGCTCGGGCACGTGCACGTCCTCTTCCCACCAGGATTTTATGAAACATCAACGCAGATCAAGTAGTTCAGGGGGAAAAAAACCCAGCGTCTGAAATGAGATGCGGTGTTGTTGGAAACACACTCTGGATTCCGGAGACAGAGTGTGGAGAAAAGAACGGAAGCCGTCTCCTTGGTCATTTTCATACTGGTTACTTACTAAAATGATAGATATTTGGGTATGTTGGGATAAATAAAATATCTGATGGAAATTACTTGCACCTGATGTCCCTTTACTCTCTTCACCCGGCTACTGGGAAGCCTAAAATTACATATGTGACTTGAGGTCCCTTTCTATTGGATGATGCCATCTGGGATCTGATTGTCCCCCACTACAAATAGTCTTAATTGTTTAGGATAATTATATTAGTATTGTTTAATTGTGGAATCTTAATCATCTTAACTATAAATACCTTCACTTCTCTTTGTTCTGTCTCTCCCCCTCCCCCAGTCTTGGTGGTTCCTGCGCTAATGACAGGGACGGGGTGGGATCTGCAGTCCCCTCCCTGTGGTAAGGGTGTTTAAGGTATGTCAGTGGGACCTCCTGGGAATGAGGGATGATGGCGCAGGCCTCCAGGAGGTTTGCCTGTCCTTCTGCGGGTGTGTGGCAGGAATGGGATCAGAGCCCAAGCAAAACGGCCTCTGGCTCCTGGTCCAGACCGATGGGGCAGAGAGAGGGAAGGAAGCTAAAGGCAGAGATGGAAGCATCCCGCTCAGAGAATTGGGAGAAGAAACCCCATCGTGTCATCATGGCACCAGCAGGGGGAGTGGGTTTCCAGGACAAGAAAGAAGCACCCCCCCCCCCACCCCACACACAAATGTCATAAAAAAGGTGGAGGTAGAGAAAGCTCCAGAAGGAACCTTCGGGTGATGCCTGAGAAGGGAGTTTCCGCGCAGGAGAATGCCAGCTTGTCCACTCTGAAGGCTATGACAACAACCACGATAATGTTTACTGACCCCCCACCCCCACCCCCTATGTATGTCAGGCATTGGGGAACCAGGACGAAGGGTGCCAGGGGCTAAGAGTGGTAACAGGAAACCACAGCATTTATGCAATGTTTTCTCTCAGCTCCACCCTCCGGACGGGTTCACTGGGTTCTCACCGTGTCTCTGTGAGGTGCGGCGGTTATCAACCCATTGCACAGAGGGAGGGACTGAGTTACAGAGACTGCACAGGGGGACGCGCTGTATATTTCCATTCGCAACAGGCTCCCGAATATGCAGGACTCATGGACGGATAGGGATGGAAGTCGGAATGGTGCTCTGGGGATGGGAATCATGTCTGGAGAAGAGACAGGAGGGAAACTTCTAGAGCAGGGGTGCTCAACTGGAGGCTGTTATGCCTCCCACCCAGGGGACATTTGACAATGTCTGGAGACCTTTGGCTATCAAACCAGAAGTATTCTCACAGAGGACATCCAAATGGTGGACAGACACAGGACAGGTTTCAAGGTCACTCATTGTCAGGGAAATGCTAATCAAAACCACAATGAGATACTGCTTCACACCTGCTGGGGCGGCTGTTAGCACAATGACGGGAGATAACAACTGTTGGTGAGGATGTAGGGAAAAGTGAGCCCTTGTGCCCTGTTGGCGGGAATGTGCCTCGGGGCAGCCGCTATGGAGAGTGGGGCAATTTGCACCCCTGACTCAAAGGATAATTTGCACTCCTGCGTTCACTAGAGCCAAGAGGTGGCAGCGCCCCCTTCCATCAACCTGTGAACAGATAAAGAAGACGGGCACACACACACACACACACAGAGGAATATTACTCAGCCATCAGAGAGAATGAAATCTTGCCATTTGTAATGATACAATTGGATCTAGGGAGTATAATATGAAGTGAAATGAGTCAGTCAGAGAAAGACAGATACTCTATAATCTCAGTCCTCTATGGAATTTAAGAAACAAAACAAAGGGGGAAAAGGAGAGAAAGAGACAAATCAAGAAGCAGAGTCTTGGGGCGCCTGGGTGGCTCAGTGGGTTAAAGACTCTGCCTTCAGTTCTGGTCATGATCCCAGGGTCCTGGGATCGAGCCCCGCATCGGGCTCTCTGCTCAGCGGGGAGCCTGCTTCCCCCTCTCCCTCTGCCTGCCTCTCTGCCTACTTGGGATCTCTCTCTCTCTGTCAAATAAATGAATAAAATCTTTAAAAAAAAGAAGAAGAAGAAGAAGAAGCAGAGTCTTAATTGCAGAGAACAAAGTGCTAGTTATGGGGATAGGGGTAGGGGAGGGGTTGGGGGAAACAGGTGACGGGGACGAGGGAGAGCACTTGTGATGAGCACAGGGAGATGTACGAAAGTGGCGAATCACCACACGGTATACTGAGTGCTGGAATTAAAATAAAGATTTCAAGAAAGAACGTATGGCAGTTCCTCAAAAAATTTAAACTAGAGCTGTCATTGATCCAGCAATCGATCCCACTTCTGGGTACACATTCAAAGGAAATGAAAAGAGGATCTCAAGGAGACGTCCACAGTCCCGTGTTCACTGCGGCATTATCTATGATCACCAAGACCTGGAAAGAACCTAAGTGCCCCCGGTCGGATGAATGGAAAAAGAAAACGTGGTATAGATAAACAATGGAGCAGCATTCTGCTGTGAAAAAGAAGGAAATCCTGCCTTTTAATTTCTATTATTAACATATGATGTATCCTTTGCCCCAGGGGTACAGGTCTGTGAATCCTGAGGCTTACACAATTCGCAGAACTCACCATAGCACATGCCCTCCCCAATGCCCATCACCCAGCCACGCTGTCCCCACCCCCTCCCCCCCACCAACCTTCAGCGTGTTTCCTGAGATTAAGAGTCTCTTATGGTTTGTCTCCCTCCTGGTCCCGTCTTGTTTCATTTTTCCCTCCCTTCGCCCCCACGACACCCCCCCCTCTGGAATTCCTCATATCAGAGAGATCATACGGCAATTGTCTCTCTCTGATCGACTTAGGAAATCCTGGCTTTGGCAACAACTTGGATGAAGCTTGAAGGCTTTGTGTTGTGTGAAATAAGCCGGACGGAGAGGAAAACATCCCACTCACACGTGGGATGTAAAGAAAGCAAACTGGCTAACCCGGAGAGCAGACTGCTGGCTCTACAGGTGAAGGGTAGGGGTGGGGGAGATGGGCGAAGATGGTCAAAGGTAAAAACTTCCAGAAAAAAAAAAAAAAAAAAGCAGAGAGTTGTGGGTGCGACAGGTTTCTGGAGGACAGCGGCTAGGGTCATGGTCAATGTTCTCGAATGCACAAGACAGCCCCAGCCCTGTTCTCCACAGGGTTCCACATATGTAAAAATCCACTCAGTCACATTCTTACAAGGAGGGCCCTTTGTGGACTTTATGGGGCGGAGACCATGCCTCAACAGAAAGTTTTCAAAAGTTAATTATTTTTTATTAAAATAAAAAAAAATTATAACTACAGTTAGCAGAGTGTGGTGCTAAACGGAGGCCCGTCTCGATAATGTTTTTTTCACCTAGACAGTGGCGGCGCCCTGCTCACTGGGCTCCTTGCTTGCCTTCTGACCCTCTCCAAATCTGTCCCTATAGCTCACCTGTTCAAAGCCCTCCAATGCTGCCCCCTGCAATCAGACTAAAATCTGAATTCCCCACCATGACCTTCACACCCTCCGGTCTGCCTTCAGCCACCTCTGGGTCTTCTCCTCTCTCTGCTCTGCTCTACCTCCCTGGCCTCTGTGATGAAACTCGCACACGTGAAGGCTTTGCCCACCACAGGCCCTTTGCACATGCTCTCCCTTCTGCCTGGCTCTCTACACAGCTGGCTCCTTCCCATCCCTCCAGCCTCCACTGGGATGTTACTTCCTCAGAGAAGTCTGCCCTCACGACCTCCAAACTGTCCCGTCTTCTCCCTCACTTGCCGCCTTACCATCCTCTTTCTTTACTCCCTAGCACCGGCCAGTTCCCTGAGTCTCTCCTTTATCACCCATGTGTTCACTTGCCTCCATCTCCCCTGGTGGGAAGGGCCTGGGTCTGCCTTCGTCTCGGCTGTGTCTCCATGGATGGCACACAAGCACTGGTTGAATAAAAAAAAGAAACTAAAGTGCTAAGATTTCCCCACTGGGGTAGAGAAGGGAATCCTGTTCTGTCTAGTTTTGCAGTATGAAGGCACCGGGCCTTGGAAGCAGCCTTCTGGGGGCGCCGTCTGTGAAACACTGCCCGGGACCCTCCTTTCCTACCACGAAATCTTTTACTTAATTCAGCCACCCCACTGTGGCTCAAGCCCTTTCATCTTCTCCGGCTTTTCGAAACAGCCTCTTTACTCATCCTCCGCCCCAGCTCCCCTCTCTTGAGTTGCCCTCCACCCAGCCACAGACTGACCTTGCAAAAATGCAAACCGGCCTTGCCCCGCCTCTGCCCGAAATTCTTCGAGACCTTCTCATCGCCCTCAGGATCAAGTCCAAGCTCTGCAGCCTGGCCTTCAGGCCCACCTTGCTCCAGGACCTGCCCCCCATTCACCCAACCACAATCTCCCCCCGTAACCCAGTGCTTCAGCCTTGCCCAAAACCCATCCTTCTCCACAGCATTTCACAGGGCCTCCCCCTGGCAAGCCTTCCCTCGGCCGGACGGCCCTCCTGCTCTGCACCTGACACATTCCTTCGGAGGCTTTGCTGACATGCCCAGTGATCCACAAAGCTCCCCACGGCCTCCCACAGACGGAATGCTCACCTCCCCTCCCAGTTTCCAGAGCACTCTGCACTTCCTCCATGAGAGAGCCTGACCACGCCATCTCATCTCTGTGCTCCCATCTCTTACGGCTCCTAGCTTCATGAATACCACTTAGTGTACCTGACACATGCAGGAGGTATGCAAACAAAAAAGAAAAAAACATTTTTTTGCTGACTGACTGATTCATTCATTCTTTTTTTTCTTTCCTTTTCTTTCTTTTTTTGGATCACTCACCAGGCACCAAGCACTGGGGATAAAGAGGGGAATGAGAGATGTGGCTAAAAAAGGAAATCATTTTCTACCTACCCACTGCACTTCCCCTGTGTTTTTTCTTTTCTTTTTTTAAAGGATTTTATTTATTGGTCAGAGAGAGGAAGAGAGAGCACGAGCAGGGGGAGCAGCAGGCAGAGGGAGAAGCAGGCTCCCCACCGAGCAGGGAGTCTGATGTGAGATTCAATCCCAGGACCCTGAGATCATAAGCCAAAGGCAGACACTTAACCGAATGAGCCACCCAGGTGCCCCTCCCCAGGGTTTTCTATGCCCTTTGGTGCTTCACCCTCCTTCTGTCCTCAGTGGGCAGTTCTTGGCATACAGCGTGAGGGCCCCTGATGGCACCAAGCTGACTCTGTCTGAAATCCAAACACATCTGGGAGATTCTGGCGGGCAGATAGACGGATTGGGGTCTGTTGTTATCAGGACTTCTGTACATTGGCATTGTTGAGATTTGGGGATGGATAATCCTTAGCCCTGTGCAGGCCATCCAATGCATTGCATGGTTCTTAGCAGCATCCCTGACCTCCACCCACACAGGTCAGTAGCAACTCTCTCCCCCTTCCCCACAGTGGGGAAAACCAAAATATATGGCCAATGCTCCTCGGGGGCAAAATCACTCCAAACAGAACCACAGATTTATATCAATACCGAAGAATCTATCCCAAAAATGAAATCGAGTTATCAAGAAGAGAAGTGACTCCAAGTATTGACTAGTGGTTAAAAGCTTACAGTTCTCATAAAAATTCATTGCTTTATATGCTTAAGATTTGTGGGCTTTGGGGTGCCTGGGTGGCTCAGTGGGTTGGGCCTCTGCCTTCAGCTTGGGTCATGTTCCCAGGGTCCTGGGATCAAGCCCCGCATCGGGCTCTCTGCTCAGCAGGGAGCCTGCTTCCCCCTCTCTCTCTGCCTGCCTCTCTGCCTACTTGTGACCTCTGTCAAATAAATAAATAAATAAAATCTTAAAAAGAAAAGATTTGTGGGCTTTATTGGGCATAAATTATACCTCTGAATAAGAGAAAAAAGGGGAGGTAACAGTCTACATCTTTCTAAGGTGATGCTGATGATCTTGAGAGGAGTTTGGGGGGCACTGATGTACCCCTTTGTCCAAACTTAGCAAATTATACCTGATTCTAGATAGGTCTCCTGAAGCAAGGGACACAAAAGCAAAAATAAACTATTGGGATGACATTAAGATAAAAAGCTTCTGCACAGCAAGGGAAACAGTCAAGAAAACTAAAAGGTAACCTACAGAATGGGAGAAGATATCAGCAAATGACATAACAGATAAAGGGTTAGTATCCAAAATATATAAAGACTGTATACAGGGCACCTGGGTGGCTCACTCAGTTAAGTGTCTGACTTCAGCTCAGGTTATGATTCCAGGGACTCGGGATTGAGTCCCGAAGCAGGCTCCCTGCTCAGCAGGGAATCTGCTTGTCCCTTTCCCTTTGTCCCTCCACCTATTCTTCCTCTCTCCCTCTTGAATAAATAAATAAAATCTTTTTTTTAAAAAAAGAACATATAGGGACGCCTGGGTGGCTCAGTTGGTTAAGCAGCTGCCTTCGGCTCAGGTCATGATCCCAGCATCCTGGGATCGAGTCCCACATCGGGCTCCTTGCTTGGCAGGGAGCCTGCTTCTCCATCTCCCTCTGCCTCTACCTGCCACTCTGTCTGCCTGTGCTTGCTCTCTCTAACAAATAAATAAATATTAAAAAAAAAAAGAACATATATAATTCAGCACCCCTAAACCTACAAATAACTGAATTTTAAAAATGGGCAAAAGACATAAACAGACATTTCTCCAAAGAAGACATCCAGATACATGAAGAGATGCTCGACATCACTCATCGTCAGGGAAATACAAATCAAAACTACAATGAGTATCACCTCACCTGTCAAAATGGCTAAAATAAAAAACACAAGAAACAACAGGTGTTGGCAAGGATGTGGCAAAGAAAGGAATCCTCATGTAGTGTTGGTGAGAACTCAAGCTGGTCCAGCCATACGGGGGTTCCTCAAAAGTTGGAAATAGAACTACTCTATGGTCCAGCAATCACACTACGGGGTGTTTATCCAAATAATACCAAAACACTAATTCAAAGGGATACACACACCCCTATATTTATAGCAGTATTATTTACAATAGCCAAGATATGGAAGCTCCAAGTGTCCATCAACTGATGAATGGATAAAGAAGACTTGGTGTACATATATAATGGAATATTCCTCAGCCATAAAAAAAGAATAAAATCTTGCCATTTGCAACCACATAGTTGGAGCTACAGAGTATAACGCTAAGTGAAGTCAGTCAGTCAGAGAAAGACAAATACCATGTGATTTTACCCACAGGTGGAACTTAAGAAACAAAACGAACAAGCAAAGGGAGAAAACAAGAGAGAGAGAGAAACCAAGAAAGAGACTCTTAACTAAAGGGAACAAACGGATGGTTACCAGAGGGGAGGTGGGCGAAATAGGAGAAGGAGATTAGGGAGTATACTTGTGATGAGGACGAGGTGAGGCGTGGAAAGCTTCAATCACCATATGCTAATATAACACTGTATGCTAATTATACTGGAATTAGAATAAAAACTTAAATAAAGGGGTGCCTGGGTGACTCAGTCAGTTAAGCATCTGCCTTCAGTTCAGGTCATGATCCAAGGGTCCTGGGATTGAGCTCTGCATTGGAGTCCTGCTCAATGGGGAGCCTGCTTCTCCCTCTCCTTCTGCCTGCCACTCCCCCTGCTTGTGCTTTCTCTTTCTCTCTCTGTCAAATAAATAAATAAAATCTAAAAAAACCCTTAAAAAATATACCTGAAATCCGTGCATTCCACTGAATGTAGATTTGATCTCAAAAGATATAAATCTATACACAAATACTGAACTTTTATCTCTCTCCATGGTGAACTATTTAGAGGGAAATAGCTGACAGCACAATGTCCTTGGAATGCATAAAAAAATAAGATGGTTAGTTAAGGTGGGTAGAGGGAGGGATGGATGGATGGGTAGATGGATGGATGATGGATGGGTGGATGGATGGATGGATGGATGATGGATGGGTGGGTGGGGGGATGGATGGATGGATGAATGATGGGTGGGTAGATGGACAATGGATATATGGGTAGAAGATGGATGGATGGATGGATGGATGGATGGATGATGGATGGGTGGATGGATGGATGAATGATGGGTGGGTGGATGGATAATGGATGGATGGATGGATAATGGATGGATGGGTGGAGGATGGATGATGGATGGGTGGATGGACGATGGATGTATGGTTAGAAGATAGATGGATGAACTGATGGATGATGGATGAACTGATGGATGGATGGATGGATGGATGTGTGACAAAGCAAATATGGCAAAATGTGAACACAGAATCTAGGTAGTGGATATTAAAGAGTTCACAGCAACATTCTTTCAACTTTGCTGTATGTTTGACATTTTTCATGATAAGATATTGGAAAACAGTGCCTTGGAATGTACACTTAAATTTGTGTCATTAGTGGACTTAAATTCTAATTCCTTAAAAAAGGACAAAATAAGAGTCTATATGGCTTTGGGGTCAGATTCACCTCTGACCTGGCTGTGCCTTTTCTCCCTCTGAAACTGCTTCCTCTCCCATCAACTTGGGCTGGTGATGTGTTGAGGCAATCTCCTAGGTACAAGCTCTAGTGTCCGACACTCAGTGTTCGAATTATGGCTCCACCACTTCTCAGGTGTGCAGTCTTGGACAACGGCCTCTCTTCTCATGCATCTCCAGAAGGTGATGACAGCACCTACCTTGCAACATTGCTAACGAGGCTGAAAAGCAATGCCTCGCATCCAGGTAACAAAGCCAGTGACAACAAGAGGTGACATGAAGCATGCTTATCCAGGAGCATGTAAGACAGACACCTTCTGCAATAGTCCTGGGGGAGATGTTGACGGACTTCAGAAAAGCCAGGAGAGAGGAAAGGAATGGATTCCCCCTCAGCTCTCAGAAGGAACCAACCCTGTCAACACTTGATCCGGATCATAGACTTCTGGCCGCTGGAAGTGTGACATCATCTATTACCTTGTCGAAGCTACTCAGTTCACAGCAGTCTTGTTACTGCAGCCCTAGGACATGAATACACCTGTAAATAGCAACAAGGGAGCCAGCCATGGGGCAGGAGGGCAGTAGGCAATGATTCTATTCACACTGATAGGTTTTCCTTATGGCTGAATAATATTCCACTGAACACAGGGACCACATCTCCTTTATCCACCTGTCTACCAAGGCAGCAATGTGGATGGAGCTCGAGAGTACAATGCAGAGCCAGAGAAGTCAAAGAAGGACAATTACCAGATGATTTCACTCATATGTGGAATTTAAGAAACAAAACAAGGGAAGGAAAAATAAGAGAGAGAGAGAGACAAACTAAGAGCCAGACTCTGAACTCTAGAGAACAATCTGATGGCTACCAGAGGGCAGGGGAGGGGATGCGGGAAATAGGTGATGGGCAGAAGGAGTGCACTTGTGATGAGTACCGAGCGATGGACGGTCACTATATCGCACACCGGATGCTAATATCATGTTGTATGTTAAACTAATGGAATGAAAATAAAGCAAGATAAACAATGAGAAAAAAAAAACCTGGCAGATTTTTGCCAGGTACTGTGCCAGATATGAAGAGAGCCCCTGCCCTAGGGGGCTTTGGGTGGAGGAGGCAGGCAATGAGGAATAGCTTGCAGGACATCGGTGATGTCAGGTGACCCATAAGGTGGGGATTTACTCTAGCCTGGGGCTTGCTGAGCCCGGGGCAGGGGTGAGACCTGAAGAGTGAGTAATACCAGACAAAGAGGGGCGCCTGGGTGGCTCAATGGGTTAAGCCTCTGCCTTCACCTCAGGTTATGATCTCAGGGTCCTGGGATCGATCCCCGCATCGGGCTCTCTGCTCAGTGGGGAGCCTGCTTCCCCCTCTCTCTCTGCCTGCCTCTCTGCTTGCTTGTGATCTCTGTCTGTGTCAAATAAATAAATAAATAAAATCTTTTAAAAAATACCAAAGAGAGGGTGGACGAGCAGTTACACATGACAAAGATAGAGGCTAGCGGGAGCTAGGGCAGAAGTTTCCTTCAAGGGGAGAAATGCACAGAGAGAATCCAGAGGGAGGCGTAGCAAGTTCCAGAAGGCTGTGGACCCAGCCATGGTTGACAGAATTACAGCCTCCTGAGGATGCCTCCATCCTAATTCCCAAGCCTGCAAACGTGACCTTGCTTGGCAAAGCGTCCCTGCAGATGTAGCTAAATTAAGATGTTGAGATGGGGAGGTGCTCTTGGATGACCTAGGTGGCCCAGCATCATCACAGGGTCCTTCTAAGAGGGAGGCGGGAGCGTCAGGGTCCCAGAAGGAGATGGGATGAGGAAAGTAGAGAGAGATTTGAAGATGCTCCATGCATCTCTGAAGACAGAGGATGGACCCATGAGCCAAGGAACTTTCTAGAAGCTGGAAGAGGCAAGCAACAGATTCTCCCACTAAGTGTGTGGTGACTTGGCCCAGCAGCCATAAGAAACTCGTACACCCTGGGACCAATCAGGGAGTATCTCACAGGGTGCTCAGAGTAGTGATGCTAGCCCCCCACAGGCACTTGGGTGCCCAGCATTGTTTGCCATACAACTATGTGAATAGATGAACCAACCGACAAGCCAGCAACCCTCGTCACCACTGTCACCACTGGCCTTTCTAGGCACTACGGCAGAGCAGGACCCTGCCTCACAATACACCTCTGAGTTCCGTGCTACTCTGCCCTTTTCACAGATGTGGAAACCACAGCTCAGACCAATCGTCCCAGCTTGCTCACTCGGTGAAGCAGAAGCAAATGGAGGATTTGAACCCAGCCAGGTCCAAGTCCAGAGCCTGCCCCCAGTGTGCTCCCAGCATGGTCCTTCACTGTGTGTTTGTTGCCATGGACGAACAGACCAATGAAAGTATCCGTGACCCTGAGATACAGCTTCTCCAAGGACCCTCCTCCAAGGAGGTGGCAGCGGTGCCATCTCTGGGAGGGACTCTTTGAGGAGACTTTGGGCCCCGGTATGCAAGGGAGGGGGCAAGGGGTATAAGCCCCAGGTTGAGGCCTTTCAAGGGATTCCATATTATACTGTTTTCTCTCAAGAAGGAACTTCCCAAGAGTGGTCTTTTGGACAGTACCGTGGGGACAGATTTTAATTACGTGAAAATGCTTGGGTTTTCCTAATTTATAAGGCCCCCACTATGACATCCCCCATGTGGAGTCTTTCAGTCCTTGCTTGCATGCCTCCAGTGATGGGGAGCCCACTATCTAACTCAACTCTCATGAGTAATTACTCTCATGAGTAATTAATGATTAATTATAACATCCCTCTGCTGATAACTTGTTTCTGACTGCCAGAGCTGCAAAGTCTTCTCCCTTCCAACATCGATCTCAGCTTCTTCTTCAGCTTGAAGCAGATTGCAAAAAAACGTATGTAAGTACATCCTCAGGTCACTGCACCCAGCTTGAGATCCAAACCTTATACACTGCCTGAGGAAGCTGTGGGAGCCAACTATCAAAGCCTCCCCCCCAAGTTCCCCCGTCCTAATCATCACATCCATGTGGAGTCCCCTCCCCTTGGACGAGGGCTGGACTGAATGAATCCGGGCTAACAGAATACAGCAAAAGTGACGGTATGCCCCTTCTATGATTAGGTTCCCAAAGATCACAGCTTCTACCTTGTTGGACTTTGTTGCCTTTCTGGCTGGTGTGCTTGGGTGAAGCCAACGGCCACAGGGGAGAGGACCATGGGGGGGTGGAACTGAGGGCAGTCTGCTGCCAAAGAAACTGAGAGTCCCTAATCCAGCAGCCCCTGGGAGCTGAAGCCCACCAACAGGGAAGGCAAGGAAGGCAAATCCTTCCCAGGTGGAGCCTTCGGGCTATAGCCCTAGGACAACCTGCAGGAGACCCCAAGGCAGATGGAGGACCCAACTGAGCTGTACCCAGATCCCTGACCCATAGCAACTGAGGTAACGAACATTGTTTTTAGCCTCTGGGGGCTTGTAGGGGGTGAGGGGGGTGATCTGCTCTGCAGCAACAGATGACTGTTACACATGCCCCCCGAAGCTAGCCCCTGCCCACCTTCTTGACCTTGTATGCCTCCTTCTTCACACACTGCAGCCATCCGGCCTTCGTAAAGCTCCCTGGACACGCCACACATATTCTCTGCTAAGAGGTTTCACATAGGCTGTTCCATCGACCTGAAATGCCTTTCCGCCTACAGGATCCTTTTGGGTTTTGGCTCCGATGTCACCGACTCAGAGAGGCCCTCACTGACCACCTCACCGGTGACCACTGCCCCTCGCTCACCGGCACTACCCTCACTTTGTTACAACCTTCTAGACCGTCGGCCTCTGTGAGGACAGAGACCGGCAGCGTGTTGCTTGCCGTCCACAAAGCAGGTGCTCGATCAATATTTGCCAAGTGAGTGAGCAGGTTTTGAATGAGGGAGACACGTCCACCTGACGCTTTGAGCTGGAAAACAAAGCGAGGTCGGGACTTGGCGCCACACCCTGCCCAGCTCTTGCCGGCCTGGCACGCAGGGGTCAGCCTGTGCCTCCTCCGCCCCGGCAGAGGCTGGGGGGGCACCTCCCACCTGCCGGGAGGACTCCCTCCCCCTGCACAGTTGGTCTAGTGCCCAACATGCCCTGCCCGGTCTTTACGGTCCCCTGGCCCCACCTGTGGGTGGCAGCCAGCTCGCAGGACACCAGGACAGGCTGCTCATTTCAAGCGACCACAGAAGACGCTGGGGAGGACTGCCAGGAAGGGTTGGGTGGAGCCAGATCAGGAGAGCCCTGTGACCAAGGTGGCCCCGCTCTCTTGAGATGTATAAAGAACGCATTTGGTCTCAGGGAGGTAATGCTTTGCAGGGTCCCCAGCCAAAGGCTTTAAGGAACCATCTTCCTCCTCATGATTTCCATGAGCCAGGGACTGTGGTAAGTGTCTGCCACATTAGCTCATTAAATGTTCGCAGAAATCCCCAGAGTTGCCATTGCTCTTAGTCCCCTTTTGTGGCTGAGGATGCTGAGCGTCAGTGGGATGGGCAGGGTGCCCACAGCCGGACGCAGAGCGGCCGGGATTCAAACCCCAGTCCAGTGCTGGATGCCAACAAGGACAACCATGGTCTTCCTCGTCCTCCCCACCCCGACCTTCACTCACAGGACAGCCTAGAGGGGCAGAGATGAACAAAAGCCTAGGCAGGACGTGTGCCCTCTTTGGGACAGATGCTAGGAACCCCCTTCAGGACTGTGATTTCTTCCCCGGGGGAATACAGTGCAATTTAAAACACAACGTGATGAAAAAAAATCTTCACCCAACAGAAGTAAAAAGAAACGGGTGAAAATTATATGAATCATGCACTTCGGGGCTCGTTAAACATTTTCTGTAAAGGATCTCAGTAAGTATTTTAGGTTTCTGAGGGTTGTCGTCTCTGTGGCATACTCGCCTTTGTGTTGGGTGGGTTTTTTATTTTTGTGGTTTTGGGTTTGTAAGTCTTGCCCAGACCTTTCAGTACGTAAAAACCATTCTGAGCTTGAGATCTTTACAAAAGCAGGGCCACAGGGCCTTTGCTCATGACATGAAGTACTCAAGAAACAAATGGTAATGTATTTGTTTTTTTAAATTTAATTTCTTTTCAGTGTAACAGAATTCATTGTTTATGCACCACATCCAGTGCTCCGTAATGTATTTTAATAATACTTGAAGGAGAAAGAGGAGAAGGAAGGAGAAGAGGGCAAAGAAAGTGAGTGGAAAAGGTGGAGAGGGAGGGGAAAAGACCAATGGGAAGAAGGAAGGGGAAGAAAACAGAAGAAAGGATCGAGAAAGAGAAGGGTGGGAGGAAGGAGAAGAAACACCAGGGCATGCGCGCACGCACACACACACCCCTGCCCCAGCATCTTTCCCACACCCCCTTGCTGGTGAACTCCTTCTCAGTTTCAGTTCCTAATGGAGAAACCCAGACCCCCTACCCCAGGTTAGGCCCCCTGCCCGAACCCCGAGTTCCCCTCCTCTCCTCCGAATCATCCCAATTCACCGTGATGTGTTTGAGATCTCCCTTCCCTGTTTGCCTCTGAGCCTTGCGAAGCCTCTGAGCCTTGCGAAGCCTGGACTGCTTTAGCAGCAGCGACTTTTGACCCTCAGCCAGAGGCACAAACTCCATGTTAAACCGGCAGGTCCAGAAATCAAACACTAAAACACCCCTGTGCCCAACGAACCGTCTCCTTGGCAGATTCAAACAGTGAGGACTTCCTCTCTCGGGTCCCGGAATAGGGCAGCATCGTGCACATTGTAGGGTGATGAGCCTCCTCCCCCAGATACCATGGCAGCCTCCCCTCTCCCCAGGTGTGACAAGCAGAAACGCACTTTCTGTTTCTTTCTGACCCTGGGGGTCAGAATAGCCCCAGTTCAGACCCATGGATTAAAGCTTGCTGACCGTGGGCCCCACCAATGAGGGACACAGGCCACTTCCCGGCGATCTGGTTCGATCCGGGAATTATATCTACACTCTCCAGAACAGAGATGTGTTATACTTGGGGGGGGTCACGGGTCCATTTGAGAATCCAATGAGATCTATTCATTCTCTACGGGTGGGGAGGGGATGCCTAGACATCCTTCCAAACCCACTCCCTAAATATTTTGGAGGATCACGGACCATCAGCAATCCTTCCCAGGAGTTCATGGAGGTCAATCAAAAAGCCCCTAATCTGTAAGCCAGGAGGGACTGTGTACCTTTAAGACATTTTTTTTTTCACAAAGATCACGAGCATGCATGAGTACCCCTCCTCGTGCAAAGTAAGAAAGGAAATAAAGCTACCCACGACAGGCTAAAACTTAAGTGAGGATATCCGAGGGAAGGGGGAAAATGAAGCGGTGTGCATAAAAGTTGGTGCCCATTTTTCATGCTAGAAAGTGCTTTATATTAAATCCCGGTTTGGATGTAAATTTGTCTCTGAGCCAATGTAAAGGGAGAAATGTAATCAGTTATATGTTCCTTGTCCTAAGGGATACTCCAAGATGTGGCAAATATTTTCCCTCTTTTTGTTTCCCCTCTCCCCTCCCTTCAATAATTCCCTCAGAATACCAGTTTAGGCTCACGAGGGACTCAAAGTTTGAGCCGGTAGAGAGTTTGCTGGAGTCACTTCAGCTTCGTAGGAAAAAAAAAAAAGCATAAAACAGGAACCGTAAAATATCAGTTACTAAATGCCGACATAGCTTTAAAAAGCCTTCCAGCAAGGCACCTGCTTCATAGCAGGAGCTGGGTAGAGGTCACTCTTATTTAATTACAGTAATTATCGCAACCACCCAGTGAAGTAGGTGGGTGTGACCCAGAGACACCTTACAGGGAAGGAAACTGAAGCTTGGGGCGGTGATCTGGGGTCGACAGGGAGCTAGAGGTGTCTGCAGTGTGTTAACATTCCTGGGAAATTGGAACACTGAAAAAATTAAATTAAATTAAAACCGAAAACACACACACACACAAAACCAAGAAAACAACAACAACAACAAAAACATTCCTGGGAAAGCATCAGAGTTGCAGACCAGCCCAACTGTATCCTGGGAAACAGGGCACACAGTCCAGGCAGGTGACATGTGGGTCTGTGAGGACTGGCCACAGAGCCCATCTCTCCCAGTCAGCGAGACTCACCTCCCTGCAGCCAGAGGAAAGGCATTTCCCCGACAGGTTAGCCACACGTCTCGCTAAGTGCTGGCGTCAACCCCGCAGCGGACGTGCAGGTGTGGGAACCCAGAAAGAAAGGACCTATTCTAGGACAAAATGTCCCCAGGGCTTCCCCACCTTCCCTGAGTGACTCACACACACCTGGGATGTTAACTGATTCAGCAGACCCTGAAAAGCTGTGAAACCTGATGTGAAACGGAAGGCTTTTTAAAAATTAAACTTTGGGGGTGCTTGGGTGGCTCAGTCGGTTAAGCATCTGCTTTGGCTCAGGTCACCATCCTAGGGTCCTGTGATCAAGCCCCACATCGGCTCCCTGCTCAGTGAGGACCCTCTCCCTCTGCTGCTCTCCCTGCTTATGCTGTGTGTGTGTGTGTGTGTGTGTGTGTGTGTGAACAAATAAACAAATAACAAATGAACAAATGAACAAATAAAAATTAAACTTCGAAAGTACAGTTCCTGGAACAAGATAATGTCCCCCCTCTAGGTTCCTGAGGGGGGCACAGATAGTACCCCTAAGGCTGGCATGGATCCTTCCAACAATTACCTGTAAGGTGTGAGGGGAATCTCTCCTTGTGGTTGTGATTTGCATTTCCCTGACAGTGACATCCAGCAAATTTCACATGCCTTGGCCATCTGTCTGTCTTCTTTGGAAAAATGTCTATGCAGCTTCTTTGCCCTCTTTTCTATCAGATTATTTGGGGTTTGGTTTTTCCCAGCCAGAGCAGATCTTAAGTGTCCTCTCCACAAAAGAGAAATGGCAATCATGTGTCGCGACGGAAGGGGTAGCTAATGGCACAGTGGTCATCATTTAGTGCTTCCTATGTGTACCTAATCGACACATGGAACACCTTGAACTTAACACGATGTTCTATGGCAATTCTATCTCCATAAAGCTGGGAAAAAGAACAACAGAAGGTCTCGAGCACCCAGTGAAAAAGGGGAAAGCTCAGGGGTGGGTACTGTCTGCGGAGAAAACTGGGAAGCAGGGAAGCTCCGAGTCCTGAACAGCTTGGCACCTGCGTAGTCCGCTCTCCTGCTAGCGAGCTCCTGGCTACAGCACACATCACAGCGGACACCCTCCAGTTCCTGAGGCACTCTTTGGGGCTGTCCTTCCTGTGGAAGAAGGGTGCACCTGCCTTTTCCCTGCCGGCAGCTGTGGCCAGAAAGGCTGCACAGAGAATCAGGTTTGGGCTCTAAAATCAGTCTAATTGGGGGCACAAGCCCAGCCTCTGTTCTTGCCTAGATTCTGCAATTTTTGCCGGGTCACCTGATATCTCTAAGCTTGTTTCTTCCTCTTCAAAATGGGGATATTGGGCGCCTGGGTGGCTCAGTGGGTTAAGCCTCTGCCTTCGGCTCAGGTCATGATCCCTGGGTTCTGGGATCGAGCCCCACATTGGGCTTTCTGCTCAGCAGGGAGCCTGCTTCCCCTCCTCTCTCTCTGCCTGCCTCTCTGCCTACTTGTGATCTCTCTCTGTCAAATAAATAAATAAAGTCTTTAAAAAAAAAAAGATTCAAAATGGGGATATTAAGAGGTAGAGCCATACTAACTCGGCTTTTTTGTGGTCAAAATCCAATATCAGCAATTCCGTGCAATTCCATGTGATGCTTATTGCCTAGGGGGCTGTAGGTTTGGAGATGGTCATTCACACAGTGGGTCTGGTAGTGATAGTGTTCAGTGCAGTGTGTCAATATTTTGTTACTCTTTTCCAGTTTTTTGATCATGGTAAAATACATGCATAAATTAAAAACATAAAGTTTACTGCCTTAACCTTCCTTAAGTGTACAGGTCACTGGTATTAAGTCCATTCCTCTCGTTGGGCATCGCCCCCACCATCCAACTCCAGAGCTCTTTTCCTTTGGTAAAAATGAAACTCTCTCCCCATTAAATACCAACTCCCCTGCCCCCAGCCCCCCACACCTGTCATCTACCTTTTTTTTTTTTTTTACCTTCTTTTTTTTAAACAATCTCCTTTCCCCCCATACCCAGGCTCTGGTTATCACCATTCTACCCTCTGTTACTGAGTTCATCCTTTCATTTATTTGTTAAGGTTCTATAACTCAACAGCAGAAAAACCAAAGAACCCAGTTTTGAAGTGGGCAGAGGGAATCTGAACAGACATTTTTCCAAAGAAGACATACAGATGGCCAGCAGGTCCACGAAAACGTACTGGATATCACTCATCCTCAGGGAAATGCAAATCAAGACCACATCGAGACATTAGCTCACACCTGTCAGAATGGCCAGTACCAAAGAGACAAGAAATAACGAGTGTCGGTGAGGCTGGGAAGAAAAGAGAAACTTCGTGCCGTTGGTGGGAATGTAAATTGGTGCTGCTGCTGTGGAAAACGGTACGGAGGCTCCTCGGAAAAGTAAAAATAGAGATGCTCTAAGATCCAGCCGTCACACTACTGGGTGTACATCCAAAGGAAATAAAAGCAGTACTTTACCAAGTACTGATAACCTTTCCAGGTCATGATGGATTGAATCTGCCATGGTTCAGGAGAAAGACGATGAGCAGAGTCACTAAAGGGTCACCCTCAGGCATCTCGGAAGAGCCGGGGAAACGGGCAACTCTGTGGTTTTATTCTTAAAAAGACAGACCTAACGTCTCTGATGATAAGTTTAAAAAGTCTTGTCATCGATGTAAATGAAAAAAAAAAAAAAGAAAAATGGCTTTTTTGTGTAAACATTTTTGTTTAAAAAAATTGTAAAAATCAGGTATCCTCAGCTCCTCCAAGACATAAGGACTCACAAAAGAACAGTATCAAAAGGCAGCAGCAGTCCGTGGCTTATGGATGGGGCAGTTCTGATACTCAGGGCCTGTTTGCTGAGTGCATGAGGGAGATACTTCTAGTGTTTACATTTTTTAAAAGATTTTTATTTATTCATTTGACAGAGATCACAAGTAGGCAGAGAGGCAGGCAGAAAGAGGGGGAAGCAGGATCCCCGCTGAGCAGAGAGCCCGATGCGGGGCTCGATCCCAGGACCCAGGGATCATGACTTGAGCCGAAGACAGAGGCTTAATCCACTGAGCCACCCAGGCGCCCCCAGTGTTTACATCTAGTTAAAAGATCTCTGTTCTACCAGTGAGAACAAAAAAATTGTTGAAACGAGCCTATGTCGTTGAGCCAGAAAATGTTTTCTTCTTCCTCGGACCTGTGATGTTGACCATTCACAGGGAGTGGAAAAGCACCCCCAAGGGTGAGTCATGTTCCTCACCTGTGTGATCTCAGAAAAGTTAAAGTGTCTTAAAATACTTAGAACGTGTTGGAGGGGTTGAGTATTTATGACTTTCATGGTTAATGTGACTTGAGTACAACCTGATGTCATCTTTAACGACGGTTGTGTTTTTCAAACTACACACAAAGACCCTAAAACGTCCATGACTGTCTCTTGTGAGTCAGTTGCAAATTATGCAAAAATTTTGACCTTGTCACTCTGATCATGTTACACCAAACCTTGCCTGGTCATGGCAAATTCTCTCTCATACACTCAGCCAACCTACCTCCGTCTTCTTCCTGAGGTCCAGAAGCCCATACCCAGATGCCCCTTAGGTGATAACTCACTGGCCTCAAGTCCTACTTAAATGACTGCAGTGAAGCTAGATTACCCGTTTGTACCCAGTAGGTTCTTCCTTCCTCTTGTTTAATGATTTCGGCACCCACTGATTGGTGGAGCCCACCCCATCTTCTCCCCTGGCCCTCATCCGCAAACACCGCTATCCCTATCATAACAACCACTGTTGTTTATTTACGAGCATTTGTTGGAGCCCTGTGTCCCCCCCATACATTAGCTCTGTGACAAAAAGGGACCGAGCCTTCTATTTTGCAATCTTTGTATCTCCAATGCCTACCAGCGTGCCAGGCTTCAATCTGTTCATCTATATCTTTAATCCATTTGTAAGCCTTTAGTGAGTACCTGCTGTTTCTCCAGCACTGGGCCCCAGGAGATGATAAGGCAGCAAAGAGGGGTCAGCGTAAAGGGCTTAGTGCCCTTAGTCCATTCAAGAAACACTCCCCTGCCCCACCCGGTAATGACCCTGGAGAAGCAGGAGGAGGTCAGGTCTGCTGGTGATTGGAGAAGGCCGGACAGGTAGAGCATGAGAACCTGCAGTGGGGGTGGAGGGAGATTTCCCTCTAGGTGCTGGGACAGGCTGTGGTCACACAGGTGACCCGGTTTGAGGATACAGGAGTTCTCGCTGCAAAGAGATGAAAAATGCCCACTTCGGAGCCCGCTGACCTCCGTTCTCTCCCAGAGGGACTCTGTGGCCCAAGGGCTCTAGGGTTTGGTCAACCCAACCTGTCTGTGCCTTGCCTTCAAACTTGGAGGAGACACGGGGAGCAAGAGAGGGACACGTTGAGGACAAACAGTCTGGGGGCTGATCAGAAGACCCCCAGAGGCCCCACAGAAGGGACTAAGAAATCTGGACCGACCTGACCAGGTGATCACACCAGCACTCTTGAGTACCTCTGACATGCCAGACCCTTCTTCTGAGGCTCACAGGGGTTCAGTAACTTGCCCAAGGTCACAGAGCTGTAACTAGGATTCAAACCCGTGACCTTGAAAATCCAGACCAAAGGTTGTCCTCCAGCGTCCAATGCCCTGCGAGGGTTGACCCGTTCCCCATCAGGCCCCTCTCCTCCGGCTCTCTCTGGTTCAGACACACAGGCCGGGTCTCAGGGAGTCACATAGTGTTCCCTTTCCCTCAACGAGGCTCGGCACAGGCTGCTCCCTCTGTCTGGGGCATTCTTCCTGCCTCTGTGTATTTTAGATTCAGCCCTTGAATGAGGAGGCTCCGTGTCCTGTCCTCTTCCTGACCCACCCATTAGAAATATCTCTTTAGTACTGATTTCCTCTTCTCCGTGGGTCTCACTGCAATGCCTAACCACACACAAACTTTGTGACCGTCTGATGATTCCCACCGGAATCTAAGTCCGCTGCATGAGACCCAGGTTGGGTCTGATTCACTCCCTATGTGAGCCCAACACACCACACAGTACTTGGGCACAAAGTCAGTGCTCAGTAAATATTAGCTGCATATCTACCCTCTGCAACAGGTGCTTAATGTTGAGTTCACCAAGCATTACACTCCAGTGCTAAAAAGGCACTAACTCATTTAATACTAGAAACAATTCCTCAAATTAGCTACCAGATGCCATCCAGTGTGGCGGCCAACAGCCCCTTGTGGCCCCTTGAAATGTGTCCGCTGTGACACAAAAACTGAATTTCTCATTTTATTTCATTTCAGTTCATTTAAATTTAAAAAGTGATCCTCAAGCCACTTATTAGAAAGCTGGTCAGCTTGTTTGGGGGCAACTTGGCTGTGTGACTCTACTCCCTCCACTGTAAGATCCAGCATTTCCAACAAAAATGTGGCTCGTCCAAATCAAGATGAGCTGTGAGTGTAAAATATGCCCCTGGCTTCGGAGACTTGGTACAGAAAGAAGAAAGCAAAGTGCCTCATTAATCGTTGTTTCTTATTTTGAGTAAGTTTGAAATTATAATATTATGGATAAATTTGGGTTACATAAAACTTACTGGTAAAGTTCACTTCACTTCTGTTTTAGTCGTTTGGGCTGCTGGCACAGAGTATCACAGGCAGGAGAACTTATAAATGACAGATTTTTTTTTTCTCACAGTTCTGGTAGCTGAAGTCTGAGATCAGGCTGCTGACGTGGTGGGATTAAAGCTAGCTCACAGATTTGGCAAATCCTCACGGGGCAAGAGCTCTCTGAAATCTCTGATGGGTCATGAATATTCACGAGGGCTTGACCAGCATGACCTAGGCACCTGCCAAAGGCCCTTCCTTCTAATACTATCATACTGGACATTAGGATTTCAACATATGAATTTAGGGGCTGGGGTAGTAGAGATACAGACATTCAGACCATAGCATCTGTTTATTTTTACTCTTTTTTTTACTTTAAAAAAATATGTAATTATACCAGGTGGTGGGTATTAAGGAGGTCATGTGTTGTGATGAGCACTGGGTATTATATGCCAC
>ML101293.1:22936-45224 GCA_003697995.1 Taxidea taxus jeffersonii | reverse complement strand
AGGAGGCATGTCACACATTTGACCTCCAACATTATAGAATTTAGTTTGAGTGGTGAACATGAGTATGTATGTATTTTGTATGTTCTTGTTACTTGTGAAATATTAGTATACTCTGGCACACAAAGGTATGAGAAACATTTTAACTGTAATGAAAGAAAAATGTTAAAAGGACACATTTGTTTCTTACGGAAATATCCACATGCACATTCATACGTCTAAGAAAGAACATAAACGTTTACTCTGATTGCTGTTTTTTAAACAAGATAAACCCAGCTTTTCCAGAAGTTGAAATCACAAAATCAAAAGAGAAATGTTAGTTTGAGCATTTGCCTGTTTAGTAATGAAACAGAATTATTGGAAATTCTCCAATATTTGAGAAACTAAAAATGTTACTCAGGGATTAGCCCCACCTAGATACTTAGCTTATCATAAATAAGAAAATGTAGTGTGGAAGGAACAAGTGGGTAGGTGAATGGGACAGAAAAGAATCCAGAAATAAGGCAAATATATATATATGGAAATTTAGAGTATGTGAAAGGTAACATTTAAAACTATTTTCAACTTAATGTTACAAAAATTTTAGCTGTGTAGAAAAGTTGAATGATGAGCTCAGTGAACCCCTTCATCAACAGGCATCATAACTCTTTGCCATTAAATACATCTGCTAAGAAGAAGGAAGTTATATAAACACCAAATGTAATAATTCACCTCTAAAAAAAATAAGAACAGTTCTGTACAATCATTTAATATGCAGTCTATATTCATTTATCACCAGGTGTCCCACATATGTCTTTCTTATCCTTTTTTTCTCTTCAAAACATGATCTGATTAGAGGTGTGAATCAAAATTAAAATGAAATAAAGTTTTATATTAACTCTATTAATAAACAGTTTTTAGTTGTGTGATACCTAGTATCAACAAATGTGCAGGGAAATTTGAACTTCCTACATTCTTCATAGGGATATAAGTTGGTACAATCTTTTTAGAGAGCATTTTGACAATGTTATAATTCAAAGTGTATATGCATCCTTTAGTAGTTCAGATTCTCTCTCCCTTAAGAAAAGGGAAGAAGATAAAACATACGCAGTTTTATCTGTAAGTTCTACCATGTGCTGAGACAATTAGTTATCCATATGGAAAAAAGTAAAATTGAATTCCTGTCTCAACTACACAGAAAGATAAGATGGATTAAAGACCTAAGTGTGACAAAAAACAAAACTGAAAAATTTTAAAAAGAAAATGTAGAAGACTGTCTTCTTATAATTTGTATTAAGGAGGAAATCTGAATGGCTAGTAGACCATGAAAAGATGCTTGGCTTCACTATTAATAAAGGAAATGTAACAGTTAAGTGACAATCAGACACTTTCCCATTGTGAGGTTGACAAGGATTTAAAGCAGTAAGATCTCTGATACACTGCCAGGGGAGTACAAATGGACATGAGTAATTTGGAAAGCTATTTGTTAATATTTAGTAAGGTTTTAAATGGACATATCCAGGGGCATCTGGGAGGCTCAGTCAGTTAAGAGTCTGCCTTCAGCTCAGGTCATTATCTCAGCGTCCTGGGATTGAGCCCCAAGTTAGGCTCCCACCTCAGAGGGGAGCCTGCTTCTCCCTCTCTCTCTCCCTCTGCTGCTCCCAGTGCTTGTGCTCTCTCACTCTGTGTCAAATAAATAAATAAAATCTCTAAAAAAAAAAAGTGAAAATGGGCATATCCAACAGTTTCACTCCTAGACACATTGGCAAAAAAGTCATGTATAAGAATACAATACAGGTACATGTATACATGTACAAGAATATGCATTGCTTATGATAGCAGAAATACTGAAGCAATGAAAACATTGAATGTAAGAATGGAATATTGTTTACAGTATGCAGCAGAATATATCTGTTTACTTAAAATATGAATTTAACACTACATGTAAAAATGGATAAAGAGCAAGTTATAGAAGGATACATATATACATATAGCATACCATTTATATAAAGTTATATGTGAAACAGTGCTCTGAATTTAGGAATATATTCATTTATAGTAAAGGCATAAAGATACTCATAGAGTAAACTGAATTTAGTATGGTGGTTACTTTTTTTTGAAGTAAGGGAGGGAACAGAGAGGAATATGCATATATATATGGAGAGCATGAACCTTATCTGTTGTTTTCTTTTCAAAAATGGATCGGAATGATGTGTTACAGTGTTAAGATTTGATCAAGCATTATAGAGTATGTGAGTGCTCAACATATTATTTTCTGCAATTTCTGTATGCTTAAATATTTTGTGAACAATCATTATTTTGACAGTTTATTTTTATAAAGCTTTTTGTTTTTATTCTTATTAATTTCAGCATCAGTATCAAGTCCCATTGTTGCAGGTGGTTTGAGAAACATACATGATAATAAAGTTTCTGGCCCGTTGTCTGGCAATTCAGCTAATCATCACGCTGATAATCCTAGACATGGCTCAAGTGACGACTACCTACACATGGTGCACAGGCTAAGTAGTGACGTATGTAATATATTAGTTGTCATTGAGGTAATAAGATAGTGCTAATATTTGTTTTATAACCTATTTTGTGTTTTTTTGGTGTTTTGTTTTTGGGGGAGGGGGAATTTACCTGGTCTTTATTTGGCACTTAGTATGTCTTTAATAAATGTATCCTTGAGGCTTAATTCCTCAAACTGCAAGTAACGTATCTATCAGAGGGTTTCACAGAACAGGATTTTTTAAAATTATATTTATTAATATATTATTATTTGCACCAGGGGCACAGGTCTGTGACTCGTCAGGCTTACACACTTCACAGCACTCACCATATCACATACCCTCCCCAATGTCCATAATGCAACCATCCCCTTCAAACCCCCCCCCCCCCCAAGCAACCCTCAGTTTGTTTTGTGAGATTAGGAGTCTCTTATGGTGTGTCCCTCCCAATCCCAACTCGTTTCATAACCTATTTTGATTCCATGGTTTAAATGGTATCTACTGCATTTCAAGGGTGATATCGGGTCTGAGAATCTAGCTATGAACAATGTGATTCCTATGTCCACAGAGCTTAGTCTCTAGTGAGGTTGATAAACTGCCTAGTAATTTGACCTACAACTAAGAATGGCTTTTACATTTTTAAACAACAACAAAGAACAGTAAGTGACAGAAACTACATGTGGCTCACAAACCTAAAATATTTATTATCTGTCCCTTTACAGAAGAAGTTTGCCAGTCCTTGGCTGTAGACATTTTGGTTCTTAATGAAATATAGTTTCATTTTTAAATACTTGTTCACCCAAAAATGCTCCTTTAAATAATGAACCTTTATATATTAATGTATAGTTCTTCTTACCTCTAAGATTTGCACATAACTTTATTCCCTGAAATTTAAGGTTGCTTTGATGTTTCAAAATAGTCCATGTGCTGAAATTGGTTTTGTGGTATTATCAGATAAGTTATATGTTATAGGTTTGGTGGTATTATCAGATAAGTTATATGTATATAAGGATAACAAAGATGACCGTGAACTCTGCCCTCTAGATGTTTATAGCCTGGTAGGGTGTTCACAGCTCCTTATGTAGAAAATAGTAAACAAAAATGGAGCATAGTAGTAACACCAGTTTTCTTATTCATTGCCACGCATAGGCTGTTGATTCTTTTGGATACAGTTTCAATTCTTCTAAGATTTACCATGAAGAAAACAGGAAAGTGCAGAAGAATTATGCTTTTGAATACCAACACTTTACTTGTCAGTAGTTTATGTCTTTTATTGGTCTGTTTAAGATTTCTCTAAAGCCTCTCCTTTCGTTTGGGGTATAAATTTTATACTCTGTTCTTAGGATGGAGATTCTTCAACAATGAGGAATGCTGCATCTTTTCCCTTGAGGTCTCCACAACCAGTATGCTCCCCTGCTGGAAGTGATGGAACTCCTAAAGGTATTATTGTAGCTAAAATTTCCATCATCATTTCATATACATATATATATACATATATATACACATTCATACACACACACACACACACACACACACACACAAAATATATATTTTTTTAGTGGGGTGGCAGGAAGAGAATCTTAGCAGGCTCTGCGCCCAGTGTGGAGCCCAACACAGGGCTCAGTCTCACAACCTTGAGATCATGACCTGAGCTAAAATCAAAATTTGGACACTTAACCAACTAAGCCATACAGGCACCCTAGCATTTCCTCTTTCAAGTTGAGTGAAGAGCTCAAACTTCTTAGTTGCAGATACCGAAAACTATTCTTTATTGTTTTTCATTTATTGTAGGAAAGAAACAAACCTGTAGTTATCCCTGTAAACTATTGATAGTGTTTTCAGATATATATACAGTATTGTTGTCACTGATAAATCCAGTGGTCTTTTCAAACAACAGCCTTCTTAACCTCTCTTAAACATTTGAAATTATTGGTCTGCTTTCCCCATCATCCACCTTCCCGAAAAAACTTATTTCATATCAAGTCCACTGGTTTTCCTCATACTTCTTTCATTTTTGTTTTTTTTCATTAGCTCTTCTATCTGCTCTCTCATTCCTCAAGATTTCTGTTGTTGGACTTTTAATCTCCCATTGTACTTTTCTCCTTCGCTCTTTCACTCAGTTTTGGTAATAGCATTGATTACTTTTGTGAACAGGATGGCCAAATCAGTGTCTTTGGTTCTAGTCCTGTGTCCCAAGTTGTAACTTTTTGTTTCAATTTCCTTATGTCTAGCTGGTATTTCAGATTCATTTTCAAGATTGTTCCCCAGTTCTTTTTGCCATTCCAATTTAATTTAGTGACTTTATAGTCCCGAACCATTGTTAAGTTGTCACTAATCTCAGGCACCTGGGTGGCTCAGTTGATGAGCGACTGCCTTCAGCTCAGGTCATGATCCTGGAGTCCCCTGATTGAGTCCCGCATCCAGCTCCCTGTTCAGCGGGGGGTCTGGTTCTCCTCTGACCTTACCCCCTCATACTTGCTTCTGTCAAGTAAATAAGTAAAATCTTCTAAAAAAAAAAAAAAAGGGAGAGAGAGGGAAAAAAAGTTGTCTCTCACGTCTCATGTAGTCACTCGTCAAAATCAAGCCTATTGTTTTACCTCTCTAAATCTTTTAGATTTAGAAAAAATCTAAAGATAGATTTAGAAAAAAGTCTAAATATAAAAAATCCTGTATTTTCAAGTTCTGAAATTAAGTGGGTGATCTTCCATGGATCCTTCTCCCATAATCTTCTTAAACCATTCATTAGTTTATATTTTTTCTAGTAACTTATCTTGTGCTGTCTTACGGACATGAATTTTATCTTCAAATTTCCAAAGAACCTTGTGTGGACTTTTGTGTATACTGGACTCATAAAATTTTGAATTTAAGTCCAAGTTTGGGCTTTTTTTAGAAGTACTTAAAATTAAAGTTTGATAATTTGAATTACCAGAGTTACTGGAAGAGAATATTATATTCCATGTTAAAGAATTAGCTTTGTAATTAATTGCGATATAGCTGATAATAAATTTTCTCTATTCCTGAGAATTTATAATTATAGCCTTCTAAATCATGGACTGGTGTGCTTCTTATTATAAAGATTTTTTTTTTCACAAATTGTCTCTAATCAAAGAGTTGGAACACATTCTTCCTGGGGTGAAAGTTGAACTTTTATGAGCCATTCTTATTCTAGAATTCTATGAATTTTCAGGGATAAAAATAACTCAGCTTGTAAAAGAGAGAGCAACTTTCAGAATAACTCTATTTTAGGGTAGGCATCAAAGTTAGGTACATATCTCACAAGTATTGTCAGGGTGAGAAATTATTCAGACTGCCAGGAAGGAGTAACAGTGGGATAGCTGGTTGATCTAGATAATCAGCCTATTTTTCCTCTGACTCTTGAGGATGGATGGATGGATGGATGGATGGTTGGTTGGATAACTTTAGATGGAAAAAAACTTGAGAACAGCTTCTTAAACACATTATTCATCAGAAACCTCTACTTCTGTTCATGAGGTTGTTTTCCAACTAGTTTTGAAGGTTAAGTGCATTGTCAGTCTAATTTGATTTTTTGGTGAACTGCTGGAATTTTAAGTTCTAAAATATATATAATTTGTCATATAAATTTTAAATACAAAGGCAGTATGGTGTATTGTAATTCAGATGTTAGAAAAATCTGGGTTTAAATTTTTCAGGTTTGCTAGCTATATAACCTTGGGCAGGTTTCTTAACCTCTATAAGCTTCATGTTCCTTTCTGCACAACAGTGATGATAATACCAATCAAGGTTGTTGTAAATTATTTAAGTGACTTGATGTGCAAAGCACTTGCACAAGCTCTAACAAAATAAATGGTCCAAAAATGTTAGTTTCATTTCTTTTTAACTTCCCGTATAAGCTGTCTAAAAACACTATCTGTTGACATAACCTCAAACTAACATTTCTAGTAAATTGCTTCAGCCACGTCTGGGTGGCTTAGTCGGTTAAGCATCTGCTTTCAGCTCAGGTCATGATACCAGGATCCTTGTTCAGCAGGGAGCCTGCTTCTCCCTCTGCCTGCTGCTCCCCTGCTTATGCTCTCTCTCCCTGACAAATAAATCTTTAAAGAAAAAAAAAGAATTGCATCAGTTGCTTCTTTTGCATGTTTTATCTAATATGTTCTCTAACAAAGTTATTTTTCTATATCACACTTTAAATATATTAACATTGCTGATTGAAAGGGCAGATTTACATATCATGGAAAAATTTTATGTACATATATGTGTATGTACAGACACACACACACACATATACATACACACAGACACATACATATGACCTTAATTTAAGTCTAGGTTTAAGTTCTTTCTATAAAGCACTTTCACCCTAACTGATTTTTATAGTATCCTATGGGTTTTTAAACATTTTATAGTCTAATAATAAGAAATGTAACAGTTATATTTCTGAAGCATAGCAATGCATTTTTCCTCATTTAGCAGCTTGTTATCTAGGAGAATTTTTCCATTTGATTAGCTTATTTCTACCACTTGTATCATATAGCATTTTTTAAATTAATGGGATCTGGGCTGAAGATATTTTATTGAGCCTTGATATTTGCTGGACTTGCATGTTTTTCTAATAGAAGGAGGATTAGCAAGCTGAAGAGAGTATGTGAATGATGTTAAGTGGAGGGAGAAAGAGAACACCACATAAAGGTGGTGTTCACCACCTTTCAGTATTTTACTACCACTTTGTGAAGTAAGTGAAGATTCTAAAAATTGTAACTGCTCCCACTTTCTTTTTCTTTTACCGGTAAATATTCATTTGAGTGTAGTTTTTGGCATTAATTTGTTATTTTATAAGTTGACAGACTTATTCTTGCTTTAGACTTGTCGGTTTTCCTAGATAATAAGTGAAAGAATAGAGAGTATTTGCTCAAAATATTTGTGTTGTATCATCTTTAGAAACAATGAACTCCTTTGCTGTTTTCAAGCTAAATATATTTTATAGGAACAAATAGAAATAACATAATACTGATTTGGAAGATGGAATATTCATACTTAAATTTAAACCTGGATTCTCTATGAGCAAGCTAAAAGATTATGGGGGACAAGTCTTTAGGCTTTCTTTTTGTATTTTGTAAATAAAGTGCTGAGATTAGATAATTTGCTAATTTTTTTCTTGCATTATGATATTGTCACTTGTTTAATATTTCTATCACAGTGTAAGAAAATGTAAAAACTAGTACAGTTGTTCATTCCTGTTGAATTGCTTTTCTAGGATCAAGACCACCTTTAATCCTTCAGTCTCAGCCTCTACCTTGTTCATCACCTCGAGATGTTCCACCAGACATCTTGCTAGATTCTCCAGAAAGAAAACAAAAGAAGCAAAAGAAAATGAAATTAGGCAAAGATGAAAAAGACCAGAGTGAGAAAGCTGCAATGTATGATATCATTAGTTCTCCATCCAAGGACTCTACTAAACTTACATTAAGACTTTCTCGTGTAAGGTCTTCAGACATGGACCAGCAAGAGGATATGCTTTCTGGTATGGAAAATAGCAATGTTTCAGAAAATGATATTCCTTTTAATGTGCAGTACCCAGGACAGACTTCAAAAACACCCATTACTCCACAGGATGTAAACCGCCCACTAAATGCTGCTCAGTGTTTGTCGCAGCAAGAACAAACAGCATTCCTTCCAGCAAATCAAGTGCCTGTTTTACAACAGAACACTTCAGTTGCTACAAAACAGCCCCAGACTTCTGTGGTACAGAATCAGCAACAGGTATCACAACAGGGACCTATATATGATGAAGTGGAATTGGATGCATTAGCTGAAATTGAACGAATAGAGAGAGAATCAGCTATTGAAAGGGAGCGCTTTTCAAAAGAAGTTCAAGACAAAGGTAAACTAATCTCATTACTACTACCACTTCCACATACTTACTCTGGGCAAATATGCAATTATAATGTGAAAAGGTTTTTTTTAGTTACTCTTTTTTTCCCATTATTTTTCCATTATATTTTATAATTCATTATGTCTTTCAGGTATATTTTTATTACTAATGCTTATACCTCAGAAGTTAAAATCTTGATTTCATTTTTTATTTGAAACAATTAATCTGCAATTTGGTAATTCTGTATCACAGGTCTATCACCTATTATGTATCAAATGATAAAATGATATTATCTGTTCTTGTCACTAAAGTGAACGTTAGTGTTTCTGTCACATGTATTTTCCATAAGTTATGTTAGTACAGTTTTGCATCTTCACTTTTTTTCCTGTCAAAATAAGGGTAACATACAGAATTATTTTGAATGGTACATTTAGGAAAGTTTGTGTATGTTTATTCAGTTAGATTTTTCACTTTGTTCCCAATCCCGCCATCTCCTAATAATATAGTTTGGGTTTGGTTTTTTGTTTTGTTTTGTTGTAGTAAAAAAATTGTGGAAAGAATTTTAAATTAATATTAAGTAGCAATCCTTAAAGATCAAGGATCTTTTTTTTTGGTGATTAGAGTTAAGTGTCCCTTTTTAGTTTGAGTAGTGTGTTAGAATGGAATGTCAAAACACCCATTCTGTGAATTCATGGACTACTTTTGTGCTCTATAAAAAATAATAATCAAATAAAAGTAACTCTCTCTTAAAATTATTGATTATTTGGTGAATATTATGTACAAAACTCTTGAAAATCTTGACAGCCTGATGAATCAGTGATTGAAATTAGTAATGTAATTTATGGATTTGATGTCTTTACAGATTTATATACACATTTGACTACCCAAACCAAAGCATACTTCATGCTTTAATTTTATAGTTAAATATTCCAGATTGATACATAGTTCTGATTCTTTCTTTTTGGTAACTATAAAACAAAAGTTTATAAAGTTGGATAGAATTCTCTATATATGATCTTGTTCATTATGTGACAGGATCATTTCTAGATAATTGTGTTTCTAGGCTAAGAAGCATGTTGAAGTTTTGTATTATGTTTCCTATCATGATGGATCTTTTTAGCATTACTGAAAATACAGATATTATTTAGTAATTGTACGATGATGTTTGCTAAGTGCTTAGATCATAGGTTGGTGCAAATAAAGTCTTTATTTTATTGGCTAGGGAACTAGATTTTTTTTTAACTACTCAACTATTGATGTTAAGAATGATACATGGTGTTCTTATTTGGTTTAGAAATGTGGGGTTCAGGAAATAATAATTATATGGGTTCCAAAATGTATCTCCTCCTCTAACCTCTTATAAAAGTATATGCATGTCAAATGAAGAGAGCAGTATTATTTAACTTCTATTAATCCCAAATTCCTGAATCCTATGACAGTTTTACAAGAAACATAAAATTGTAATTTCTTGACTGAGAAATATTAGTTGCCTTGAGAACTGAATTTTTGCATGACATTTTAATCTGTGTTTTGGAAATTTTGTTCTCAAAAAGGAGCTTAATTTTTAAAATGATTTTTTAATAGTTGGTTGGAACAAAAACAGGAAATGGTGAACTTTACTTTTCTTTTTACTTTCCTGAAGTTTTATTGTATCATATTTGTTGAAGCCGAATTTTTACTTTTAAAAGCTGAAAGAAAATAAGGATAGTAAATGAAGTTAATTGCATAATAGCAAACTTATTTTAGACTACTTTTTTAGGGGAAATAAAACAAATTTAGCAAACAGCATAGTGTTCTTTCAGAAAGTTGTAGTATATATTTCACTTTTAACTATCTCTTCAGTTTTCTCTGTAATGTATGATGGTGTGGCTCTACAAAGGTCACTTGAAAAGTTGAGAGCAGAGTTGACTTAAAATTTTGAATTCTGTAAGTTGACTTACAGAGGTATCTGGTGCTATAAGGATTAAAGGAATAAATGTTCATTGGAACCATCTGATTTTTAGTAGATTTAGATGATTTAGATTTATGTGTATTTTCCCAAATTCTTTATGCTGATTTTGCAGACCTCATATTAGTGCTCATCTAACTTGTTTGCTGAAAGCCATGCTCCCATTATTTTGTGGCTTTATTTGAATACCTTTGGAATTTAGATGCCACTTAACACTTGTGATTGGAACCTTGTCATTTTGTATTCAGTTTCTGCACCGTGTGATGGGGTAGTGTTTTATATTATAAGCAGTTATATTGAGATTTTGGAAAGATTAAAGGTCTGGTATTTTGCTCTAAGACCCTAGGTGAGGTCACAAATAAAAGCAACATTTTTTGAAGTGGTCGTTTTATAGTCAGCCCTTGCGAATTGAAATATTTCCTTGAAATGAATTTATTACTAGTTACCACTGCATTTTAGGACTAAATTATGAAATTGACATTTACTGCATTCTAAGGTATGGCCCTAAGAACTTTTTTATAATTATTGGTAACTCTTGGTGGTGGTAAGGAACATAAAAAGACTACTTGATTTCCTAAGAGCTCTTTTACAGGGTCTGAGCTTGTTCCCCATTATATTCATTTTGAGAGAGGCTTCCTTTCAATAACCAGAAATGAAAAAACTATGCCTTATAAATAAAATTAGAAAGTTTAACAAACATGGTTGTTTAATCATTACGCAGCTTAAGAAAAGGGATAGAATACTCTTAAGAAATATTTTACTTAGGCTGTGGCAGAACGTAACATACCTCTGTTCCACACATAGAGGACACTTTTCTGGTGGCTAGGTATTTATGTCCCTTGGCCTGTTTTCCCTTCTTTGGGTAGTTTCGTATACACTGATATTTAAATGTCTGTAACCTGATATTTTATAATATTCTTAAAGGACCTTTTTGTTCAACCTTTGCTCATATTTTCAGTGTCTAATTATATAAATTAATTTTAAAGCTGTTCATCTTTGCTTCTGGGTTGACCTATCATAGACATTAATATCTCCTCCATGTGCTGAAAATTCCTGCTTTCTTTTGTCAAAGAAGGGGTTTCTTTGTTCATCTTTGCCTATTTCATCTTTTCTTTTTTTTTTTTTTTTATTTCATCTTTTCTTAAGGTCCACTTTCCATGTTAGTAAGTATGAGGAATGGCCTAGACTAGCTACTAATGTCTTTTATAATGTTATGATATTCTTACACTATAACCTTCATAAAAAGTAAATTACCTACTGTCATTTGGAATAAGAGACTAGATGGAAATAGGATGGTTAACCACTTAGTTTATACTGCAGTTTAGGGGTGAGATGTTTTCATTTTTCATAATTGGCTACTATGTGTATAATTGTGTTGTTTTAAGTGTTCTCAGTTATCACTGGTAAATTTAAGCAAGTGATATAGTTTTTTTCTTACCAGAATAATGAAGCTCAGAATTTCTCTAACATGTGGATCTTATTTTCATATCAGCATCTAGAGGACAAGTATTGTTGGTTTTGAAACTGTGGTATCTTTTTGTATGCATTTTCTTCAGGACAATATGCATTCTGATAGCTAAACTTATGGCACCCAGTGCTGAAAAGGGCTTAAAGATAATCAGTGTCCCAAATATTGAAATTATTCTTTATAGAGATGGCTTTCCATCATTAGGTGAAGGTTATGATGTAATGAAGACTGATAACAAAAGTGGATAGACAAAAGTGACGTGCAGATTCAGAGCCACTTTACAGGAATAAGTAAAGTTCATGGTGGAACTGAATCAGATCAAGTGAATCAGACCTGCGTGCTCTTAACATATTCAAGAATCCTTGCAGCAATAATGGAATTTTTCCCGGTTTTACAGAAGAGGTGACGTACTTTTCAATAGTTGAAAAATTAAAACTTGGTATTTAGCAATATATTGTGCATAACAGAAAAAAATTACAAGATCTTTCCTAATTTTAATGTTACTCATGTGCAAATGCTTTCATACATTTTATTACAAATAATCATCACATCTATAGCTTAAGATAACTAAATCAAACATAACATTTCCTTTGAAATTAAACTATCCTAAATTTCCATTTTAATGATAAATGATAATTTGAAATGAAGTTAATTATCTATAAATTCCTAAGTATTTTGTAATCCTTTAAATTTAGCCTTCAAGATATTTTGATGTTACTGTTCAGAAGAAATACTGATTGCTCATATTAATAAAAGGATGAGCCACAGATTTCTTAAGAGAAATCTTAGAGATGCCTGAGATCTGTGATGTCATTATGGTTCTTAAGTACACTTAGGTTACCAATTAATGACTTTCACAAGCATGTTTCATTGAAAAATATAAAAATCTTCAACTAGATTATACTTTCGATTTCTAGATTCTTGTCCTAAAGGTTTAAAGGTACAAGGTGATAAAGCATCTCATTTAGGAGGTAGTAATTATTTGGTGTGCCCTATGACAAGATATAAAGATTATTTTATGTGGCAGAACATTACAAAATAAAATTAAGGAGACAAGTTTAATATTCTGAGTGCTTTCTTAAGTATTGAGGCAGAAAGTTTCATGTAAGTTCTTGGCAGGGTAGTTTTAACTAGGGAAAATGGTTAGATGATAAGATACTTTATTATCATGTAGTTATTTTACAAATGGAACATATGTGATGGTAGACTTGACTTCTGAAAAACTAAGAACCAGAATGACTTACTTCTACAAAAATTTACTAGCAAATGTTTGAGTTAAATTTTAGTAAAATATTTTACTAGATTTTAAGCTGGAATGGACTGCTGCTTCTCACTCTGAAAAGAAAATGACGGAACTTTGGTGTATAAAAGCAACATTACCATTAAGGTTTTTTGTTTGTTTGTTTGTTTAATTACTAACTTGGTTTTCAAACAATAAGATATTTTTTTAGTGGTCATTTTGACTTTTAACCTTCTTTTCCTTAAATGATATTCTGTCACATTAATGAATATCATAAGGGAATCTAGAGGTTCACTATAAAAATGATCTAAAATGACCTTTAAAACAAAGCCAGGCAATTCAGAAGTAAGTATTAAAGCAGACAAAACCTTAAGGTGCTATAATATAACTATTCCCAAGAACTAACTAGAGATTCAGTTTGTAGAAAATGACCTAGCAGCCTTTTGAGTCAAGTGGAATCATGCACAGAAATACATAACTTAAAAATACCTTGACATTTTAATGTGGTGGTAGATTTGTGTTTCTGTGTATTTTTGTCTTTACATTTCAGAATACCATAAATTATTTCTTACTGAGACCAATTTATAGATCCCTAGAACTTTACATTGAAGAACCAAAACGTTTTTCTTAAGTGGAAGTTGCTTTTAAGACAGGATTTATCTAAGAAGTCCTTATATGCGTCCTATTTTTATACTTATGTTAATGTTCCCTTATTTTAAATATACTTCTAATGTGTGTTAGCTTTTAAATTCCATTTGTGCTGTTGACACCTTGAAGGATTTGAATCCTGGATCAAAGGTTAATGACAAACTATTAAACTGTCTTTTTTTTCCCCCTTGTTCTCCTCATTTACCTTTTTTCAGTGGCATGATTTCTGCTTTCTTTTGGGTTTTATTCCTTTCCATACTTGTCTTACATGTTGTAAAAGCTTGTTTCCTGTTTAGTATGGTATCAGATATGGGGCACTTAGTAGTTTTTGGTTAATGGTTAAATGATCTTAAATGAGAACATGTAATTTGTAACTGGTTGCCTTATTCTTATGTAAAGAATCTGGTTTATCCTTTACGCATACAAACATAAGTATATGTTTGTATTTAATGTATTATAAGTTCTATTTATTTTCTGTTTGGGCTTATATTTATATAATCAAGAAATATGCTGTTAAATTCTTGTTACTATAGTTGCTAATATTTATTGAGGTACAGCAAGCATGAGTATTTCCTTAAACCTTGGTTTAAAAGTATTATGTGATTCATGCCTGCTATTTTATACATGCATATTGACATTTGGATTCACCACATTTAAAAAAAACATTGTGACTTAAAGAAATATCAAAGTCCATATGGCTTTTAGTAAGATAAGAATATATGTCTATTACTGATACTGAATATTTATCTTTAAATTTCAGATAAGCCTTTGAAAAAAAGAAAGCAAGATTCTTACCCACAGGAGGCTGGGGGTGCTACAGGAGGTAATAGACCAGCTTCTCAGGAGACGGGTTCTACGGGAAATGGGTCAAGGCCAGCATTAATGGTTAGCATTGATCTTCATCAGGCAGGAAGAGTGGACTCTCAGGCTTCTATAACTCAGGATTCAGACTCCATAAAAAAGCCTGAAGAAATCAAACAGTGTAATGATGCACCTATTTCTGTTCTTCAGGAAGATATTATTGGAAATCTTAAAACTACACCAGAAAACCATCCTGAGACTCCTAAAAAAAAGTCTGATTCTGAGCTTTCAAAGAGTGATATGAAGCAAAATGAAAGATTGGCAGAATCTAAACCAAATGAAAACAGATTGGTGGAGACAAAATCAAGTGAAAGTAAGTTAGAAACTAAAATTGAGACACAAACAGAAGAACCTAAACAGAATGAGAGCAGAACTGAATCCAAACAAAATGAGAGCACCACGGCTGAACCTAAACAGAATGAAAATAGACTGTCTGACATAAAACCAAATGACAACAAACAAAATAATGGCAGATCAGAAACAACAAAGGCAAGACCTGAAACCCCAAAGCAGAAGGGTGAAAGTCGACCGGAAACTCCAAAACAAAAGAGTGATGGGCGCCCTGAAACCCCAAAACAGAAGGGTGATGGACGACCTGAAACTCCAAAGCAGAAAGGTGAGGGCCGACCTGAAACTCCAAAGCAAAAAAATGAAGGTCGGCCTGAAACACCAAAACATAGGCATGAAAATAGGAGAGATTCTGGAAAGCCATCAACAGAGAAAAAGCCTGAAGTGTCTAAACATAAACAGGATATTAAATCTGATTCACCCCGGTTAAAATCAGAACGAGCTGAAGCCTTAAAGCAGAGACCTGATGGACGATCTATTTCTGAGTCATTAAGACGTGACCATGATAGTAAACAAAAATCAGATGACCGGAATGAATCAGAGCGACATCGGGGGGATCAGTCGAGAGTTCGAAGGCCAGAAACATTGAGATCCTCTAATAGAAATGAACATGGCATTAAATCTGATGGTTCAAAACCTGATAAACTAGAAAGAAAACATAGACATGAATCAGGGGACTCAAGGGAAAGACCATCTTCTGGGGAGCAAAAATCAAGGCCTGACAGTCCTCGTGTTAAACAAGGTGATTCTAATAAATCAAGACCTGATAAACCTGGTTTTAAATCACCAAATAGTAAAGATGACAAAAGGACAGAGGGTAATAAGACTAAAGTAGACAGTAATAAAGCGCACCCTGACAATAAGGCAGAATTTCCAAGTTATTTGTTGGGGGGCAGGTCTGGTGCATTGAAAAATTTTGTCATTCCAAAAATCAAGAGGGATAAAGATGGTAATATTACTCAGGAGACAAAGAAAATGGAAATAAAAGGAGAACAGAAAGACAAAGTAGAAAAAATGGGACTAGTTGAAGATCTAAATAAAGGAGCTAAGCCTGTAGTTGTCCTGCAGAAACTGTCTTTGGATGATGTTCAGAAACTTATTAAAGATAGAGAAGATAAATCACGAAGTTCGCTTAAACCTATCAAGAATAAACCATCGAAGTCAAACAAAGGTAAGAATACTTATACTGATGTCATTTTTATTCTAATGAGTTTTTGTTTAAGTTATAGGGTTACTAAAGATTAAAAAATGGAAATTTACAAAGATTGAAACACTGCTATAGGAAAATATAACATTTATATAAAACAATAATGAATTGTTTTCGGTAAAGATAAAAAGTTGTTGGTGAAAATTCTTTGTCTCTTCCACCCCTACTTGACCTACTCACTGTAGTCATGGTTTTTACTTAGGTACACAGAGATAATAAGGTCTTTGGTTGGTTAGTTATTTCAGGTATTTTTGAAAGTTGTTTATTTAATCAAATGAGTGGTTAAAATGAATATATATAACAACTTTGTAAAAAGTTAGACTAAAGAGGTATTCCAGTCTACAAGGAGGTAGTAAATTGAATTTTAATTTCTAACATCTCAGTAAAGCTATATGGTGTACAAAAATCAGTGTTAAAAGCTCTTAAAATTATTGTGTTTTACACTATTTTCTTACATACCTATCTCTGAGTTTATTATTGATACATAGTTTAAATTTATATAATTTAGAAAGTTATAGAAAGGTTATTTCCCTTCTTATGGAAAGAAGTGGTCAGTTATAGGTATTTTATTTAAAAAACACATAGCTTTGCCCTTTTTGTCTTAAGGAATAGTATTCACCTTTTAATCAGGCTAAGTCATTAATTGGTGAGGTTTGAGGGTGGTTTTTTGTTTTGTTTATTGTATAGTTGCTGAGTTAAATTCTGTGGTTACTTGGGTAGTATTATTTCCAGGAAAAAGTCTTAAGTGTTAAAAATAGTGGGAGTCTGTGCACAAAATACAGTTTTGTGTTCCTTTGTATACTACTTTTAAAATACCTAAGTATATCTACATGTATACACACACATACATATATAATTTGATGGTGTGTGGCAAGACCTTTGTAGCCCATGCAGTATAAATGCATGAAGATACTGATTTTAAGGCAATAGAGGTGAAAGTTTGATTTTTAAGTTCTCATTCTGTGAGAGATTCTTTAAGAACTTAGATTTATATTTACTTATTAAATATATGAAACTGTTGAATTGTGCTGTTCCATAGGATAGTCACTAGCCTCTTTAGCTATTTAAATGGAAATTAATTTAAATAAAATTAAGAATTCATGTCTTCAATAGCCACATGTGGCAAGTGGCTTCCTTATTAAAACAGAGAACATTTGCATCATCACTAAAAGTTGTATTGCATAGTATCTGTAGTGTATTAGGAAATCCAGAAGGTGTAATGGTTATTATTATTTTTGTAAAATGTTATATCTTGTCTACCAAAAAAAGGTCAATGAAAACATAGTGTCACTATGAAGAACTGTATTCAAAGAAGTGACTTGTCATAATCTTTTTTTATTATTACTTGGTCTTTATCAAATGTTTACTTTTTTACTTTTGTGGTTTTATTTTTAAAAATGAAAAAAGATCATCTTTATCACTAATATTTGTACTTCTTTAGTGAAGCTTTCAGATTTTAAATTGTAGCAGTCAGACTTAACAAAAAATTAAGACTTGAGCTTTAATGAATAGTCTTTATTATTTAACTTGAATGCATCTCTTTAGAATTACTTGTGTACATAAAAGAAGTTATTAGAAGGTAGTGGCCAATGCTAGAATTGTTTTCTTTTAGATAAAGATTGTTTTTAAAACTTTAACTGAAACTTTGGGAGTGGCTTATATACAATATAAACTAGAGAATATAGGTATACAATTTTAGAAGAGTCAGATGGAAAGATGGAAAGTGGTACCCTCTTGTCCCTTGATCTGGACCATCTTTTTCTCCTCTTCCCTCTGTCAGCTTATGCTAGCCTTGCTTTCTAAGCTCTGTCCTAACAAAGAATCTTTACAACTGAACATCAAGAAATGAATATAGCTCCTAATATAGTACTCCTAATAGTAATTGCTATACTCTTTCCCATGTTTTTCTGATTGCCTGTGAATGTAAACTTTTTAATACTAATCCATGTTTCTCCTAAATGTACTTTTAACACAAATGTATATACTTGATATGTTTATGTTAGTAAGTAGGCTATCTGGGTGTGTCTCTCTGTTAGAGCAGAGTGTGTGTAGTATATGTGTGTGTGTACATGTGCAGGTACATATATATACACACACACATGTATTATTACTAGATCTGCAGTTATAATTAAGTGGATCTTTTCATCAAAAAATACTATTTTAATGCTTAGATTCACTTCAGGACTCCATGTAGATAATCATTTGGCTTTATTTATACCTTAGAATTCCTATCTGTTATTTTTTAATGTACTAATTTTGGTTTTGTTTTAGGTCTCTGCTACTAAGTTAGCAATAGCAGGGTTACATAATAGTTTTTTAAATTACAAGCATTGGGGGGCGCCTGGGTGGCTCAGTGGATTAAAGCCTCTGCTTTCGGCTCAGGTCATGATCCCGGGATCCTGGGATCGAGCCCCATATTGGGCTCTCTGCTACGCGGGGAGCGTGCTTCCTCCTCTCTGCCTGCCTCTCTGCCTACTTGTGATCTATGTCTGTCAAATAAATAAATAAATAAATCTTTAAAATTTTAAAAAAATAAATTACAAGCATGGGAAGCACAGTTGTAGATTATTGGCCCTTTGTATAATACACATTACTTGGGATTTTCTTTTCAAGAGAGTCACAGAATCACATATTCTGACATGCTGGTGGTATTTTTCTGAGTAAAGGAATTAGATTGAATATTATTGAGATACTTCTGTTGTTGATTTCTCAAGCCAAAATTCTTGGTAGGTTTTTCTTTCTTGGAAGAACCATGAAATTCCATCTTTTTAAATATTTTACCTGATGTCCATATTTAAAATACTCATTCTTTAGAGTCGTTTAAAATTCCTTGAGTATGCTTTAAGCTAATAAATTTAGAATGGTAGGGATATAGATTTATGACTCTTAATATATATTTCTTATTTTTGTCATTTGTGTGAACATATTAAATGTAAAAGTCACATAGTCACATTTTATTTGATTTCTATGGGGACATGTGTATGTACCTAGCATAATACCTAGTACATAATTAGAGCACGCTAAATAGTGTTGAATGACTGTATTGACACCATGTTTCAGAAAAGGCTTTGTGTGCAGATTAAAATTGTGTATTCATCTTTTATGCTTCCACCAATAGACCCTAGTGTAAGAGCTACACAATTTTCAACTTTCTGTTCACTAAACTTTGTAGCAACTGTCAACAATTTACTTTTTGTTAAGGTCCCAAGGAGATTTACTCTTTCTTATGTCTGCTTAATTGCCCTTTCCCTTTATTTTGCTGTTACAGATTGGCTCAGTATCACTTCTGTTCTCATCCTGCTTCTGTCATCTTCTGTCTTCTTACCATCCTTGTTTTTTCCTTTTCAAGCAGAGAATGGTTATGGGGAACCAACATAATCTTTGTAAAACCTTTTAAATTTTTAAAATTTCTTCTATTACAATATACTTTTGTCAGTATTTTAAATGCCAAGAATATTATATTTATTGAAATATTTTTATTCAGAATATTATCCTAATATACCCTAATGTACAGTATGTCTCCAATTAAAAAATATAAAGTTATGAGGTCTTTAAGACAGGCATGTTATGTGTTGTTAACAGCTTAGTAATTATAAACATTAGCAATTTGATTTGGGTTATTTACAGTTCCAGGGTGTCTCACAGTATTTTACCTTTATATCCAAGAAAATAATTTTTGTTTTTCCTCCACCTACTTCCTTCCAACTAGTTTATTGTTTTACATCCCTTGCACTCAATACTTTTAGGAAATATCCCATAGCACCCATATTTGAGATCATGACCTTTTAAACAGTTACTGAAAACGGTTTTCACTGAGTATGTGTACTAACGTAGCAGCTCAAGTAGTCAATAATGTTTAAAACTGTAGTGTTCATTTGCTTAGGATTAGGTAATAGTTGCAGTCACACTTGGACCAGTTATTTCCCCTCAGTTATTATTGTACCAGTTACACTACTCAGTGTTGATCACAGAAGTATTAACTGGTTGCCTTTTATGTGGCACTGTGTTTAGGATTCCAGGCTTCTGTAAGTTTGAGAGAAAATACTGTCTCTGAGAGTGAATTTTTGGCATAGTTGATGATATCTAAGTTGAGGAATTTTTAGTAAAGTGGATATGATTGTAATACTCAGAATTTTTAATAGTGCTGCAGTGGGAATTTATTTTGGTTCATTTGAATAGTTTTATAAAATGCTTTTCAAAAAATTCAAATACTCAGTTTTTGCAAAGACCTTAGTATCATTGGTATCTTTGGGAAACATTTGGAGAATATTTACTAGAGAAGTTGGCATAATCTATACGTAACTATTGTTGGGTATGATTTTTTACAGCAGTATTTTGGAAGCTTTTGTCCATGATTTCTGTTCATAGTAAATTTTTGGTTCACATTTTGCTTAATAGATAATTGATACTGATTTAAAAAAATTAAGTAGAATTTTTTAAAATAAGAATTAAAGTATTAAAACTTACTTGTGGTGTTTTTGGTCCTTCTCATTCCATTTCTCAAGCCAGCCCAAGGACATACCTTCTATAAGGTTTTCCTGTATGTTAAAAATAGGCATATGGTTGAGGGATAAATCAGGTAAATAAATAATGTGGAAGAGCCTCCTATTTATTAAGAAATTGTTATTACTCTTACATACTGAATTCCTTCTTACTCTAAAAAAAAGTTTCTGAAATCCTCCCTTACTAGAGCCTGATACCTGTGCTAAGATAATGGATATCTATTTGATAGATGATAGTATAATATTAAGTCATTAACATAATATTGTAGTAATAGTTAATATTATATAGTATTATTAATACTATGTTAATATATAGTATATGTTATTATATATATTATTATTATATAGTCTAATGTATAGTTGACATGGAGGTTAGGGGCACTGGCCCTCCCACACTTGAAAATCCACGTATAACTTTTGACTTTTGTTGTGGGCATTGGGGAGGGTATGTGCTGTGGTGAGTGCTGTGAATTATGTAAGACTGGTGATTCACAGACCTGTACCCCTGAAGCAAATAATACATTATATGTTAATTAAAAAAACCATTTAAGTACCAGTGGCCTACTATTGACCAGAAGCCTTACCGATAACATAAATAATTAACACATATTTTGTATTTGTATGTATTATATATTATATTCTTAGAATAAAGTAAGCTAGAGAAAACATTATTATCATAAGGAAAAGAAAATATATTTATAGTGCCATACTGTATTTATTGGAAGAAATCTGTATACCTACACAGGTGTAGGTCATACCCATGTTATTCAAGGTCAACTGTATAATATAATACGTAGTATAATTTAGTATAGTATAATATCAGGTAGGTATTTATTATGTTAGCTGCTATATGAGCCTCTTATAGAGGAAAGTCTCAGTAACTTTTTTTTTTTCTTTTTTAAGAATAAGAGAATTCACTGTTAGAATACTAGAGGGGCGCGTGAGTGTCTTAGTGGGTTGAGCCTCTGCCTTCGGCTCAGGTCATAGTCTCAGGGTCCTGGGATCAAGCCCCCATGTCGGGCTCTCTGCTCCAGGGGGAGCCTGCATACCCCTCTCTCTGCCTGCCTCTCTGCCTATTTGTGATCTCTCTCTGTCAAATAAGTAAATAAAATCTTTAAAAACAAAAAAAAAATACTAGTATATAATACACTATAATATAGTACAATATAACATGGAATTCTGAATCTGGATCTACTCACAAAAAACATTAGCTTTCTCTGGCTTCTGATGTTGAAAATTGAAAATTATCCATTAAGTCCATTATAAATGATAGTACAAAGAGCACTGGCATCAGAATCTTGAATAAATCGTAGCCTTACAAAGCTTTGGTTCATTCACTTATAAAAATGGAGAAAGCAGTTTTCCTCCTACCTTTATTTAGTTATGAGGACCAAAATCAATATTACAGTAAGAGCCAAAATCTGTCCAAATTTTTATATGAAGAAATGCGACACGCCATTTTTAACTGAATTTACCTAATGAAGGGAGTAATTTTTGAAAATCTTTTTATGTATATATACTTTATAGTCAGTATACTTGGAGACATTGCTGCCAGAATTTCTCTCTTTCTTTCTTTCTTTCTTTTTTAAGATTTTATTTATTTGTCAGAGAGGGAGAGAGAGAGCACAAGCAGGGGGAGCTACAGGCAGAGGGAGAAGCAGGCTCCATGCTGAGCAAGGAGCCAGATGTGGAATTTGATCCCAGGATCCTGGGATCATGACATGAGCCAAAG
>ML101293.1:0-22536 GCA_003697995.1 Taxidea taxus jeffersonii | reverse complement strand
CAGACAACCAATTGAGCCACCCAGGTGTCCCCATTTCTTTATTTCTTGAAATATATTTAACATATAACATTTTATTAAAGTGTACAAAATAATGATTTGTTGTATGTATATAGTGTGAAATGATTATTACAGTAAGTTTAGTTAGCATTCATCACCTCACATAGTTCTGTTTTTTTTCCTTGTGGTGGAAACTTTTAAGATCTACTATTGTAGCAACTTTCAAATATATAGTATTGTTAACTATAGTCCCCATGGTGTACATTATATCTCCAGAAGTTATTTATCTTGTAACTATAAGCTTTTACCTTTTGACTACCTGTACCCATTTCACCCACCAATCACTTACCACCCCCGTCTCTGGCAACCACCAATCTGTTTTCTGTTTCTGTGAGTTGTTTTTTTTAGATTCCACATATAAGTAGAGATCATACAGTATTTGTCTTTCACTGTCTGACTTCTCTTAGCATAATGCCCTCAGGGTACATCCATGTTGTTGCAAATGATATGATCTCCTCCTTTTTTGGGTAAATAATATTGTGCACACAGATACACTTATTTTCTTTATTCATTTGTCAGTAGACTAAACAACTGTTATTTCCATGTCTTGGCTATTGTAAATAATGCTTCAGTGATCATGGGCTGGGCAAGCTATGGAGATATCTCTTTGAGATAGTGATTTTATTTCCTTTGGATATATACCCAGAAGTGGATATTGCTGGATCATATGGTAGTTCTATTTTCAATTTTTTGAGAAACCTCCCTACTGCTTTTCATAGTGGCTACACCACAGTTTACATTCCCACCAATAGTGCACAAGGTTACATTTTCTCCAGATTCTCACCAACACTTGCTATTTATTGTCTTTTTGTCATTCTAACAGGTGTAGCTCCTTATGGCTTTTGATTTGCATTATCTTGGTGATTAGTGATACTGAGCATCTTTTCATATACTTATTGGCCATCTGTATGTCGTCTTTGGAAAAGTGCCTGTTCGGGTCTATGTTCATTTTTTAACCAGATTGTTGTTTTGTTTTGCTATTGAGTTGTAAGTTCTTTATAGATTTTGGATATTAACCTCTTATCAGATACATGGTTTGCACATACACATTTTCTCCCATTCAGTAGGTTACCTTTTCATTTTATTGATCAGTTCCTTTGCTGTGTAGAAGCTTTTTAGTGTGATGTAGTCCCACTTGTTTATTTTTTTTTAAAGAGAGAATCTTTTTTTTTTAATTTTTTTTTTAAGATTTTATTTATTTATTAGAGAGAGAGAGAGCACAGGCAGACAAAGAGACAGGCAGAGGCAGAGGGAGGAGCAGGCTCCCTGCCGAGCAAGGAGCCCGATGTGGGACTCCATCCCAGGATGCTGGGATCATGACTTGAGCCGAAGGCAGCCACTTAACCGAGCCACCCAGGCGTCCCCCACTTGTTTATTTTTGCTTTTGTTGCCTTTGCCTTGGTATCAAATCCAAAACAGTTGTTACAAAAACCAGTGTCCAGGAGCTTACCAACTATGTTTTCTTCTAGGAGTTTTGTGTTTCCAGGTCATATGTTCAAATCTTTAATTCGTTTTGAGCTGATTTTTGTGTATAATGTGAGATAGTGGTCCAGTTTCATTCTTTTGCATGTAGCTATCCATTTTCCAGCACCATTTATTAAAATGACTATCCTGGGATGCCTGGGTGGCTCAGTTCGTTAAGCAGCTGCCTTCGGCTCAGGTCATGATCCCAACGTCCTGGGATCGAGTCCCACATAGGGCTCCTTGCTCAGCAGTGAGCCTGCTTCTCCCTCTGCCTCTGCCTGCCACTCTGCCTGCCTGTGCTCGCTCCTGCGCTCTCTCTATCTGACAAATAAAAATAAATAAAAATTAAAAAAAAAAGATTTAAAATGACTATCCTTTCTTCATTGAGTATTCTTGGCTACTTTTTCGTAAATTAATTGATGATATGTGTATGAGTTTATTTCTGGGCTCTCTGTTCCATTAATATATGAGTCTGTTTTTATGCCAGTATTATACTGTTTTGACTACTATAGCTTTACAACATAGTTTAAGATCAGGAAGCATGGTGCCTCAGGGTTTGTTCTTCTTTATTAAGATTGCTTTGCCTATTTGACTACTTCATGGTTCTGTACAAATTTTGGGGTTGATTTTGTTCTTTTTCTATAGGTTATTGTTATTTTCCTATAAAAAATATTGGAATTTTGTTAGGGATTGCATTGAGTGTGTAGATGGCTTTGGGTAGTATGGACATTTTTACAGCATTAATTCTTCTAATCCATAAGCATAGAAATTTGTTAGCATTTATTTTCCTCTTCAGTTTCTTTCATCAGTGTTTTCTAGTTTTCCTATATAGATCTTTCACCTCCATGGTGGAATTTGTTCCTTGATATTTTATTTTTTTTTGGATGCAATTATAAATGTTTTCTTAATTTCTCTGATAGTTTGTTGTTAGTGTATCAGAATTCAGCTGATTTTTGTATATTGATTTTATATCCAACCTTATTTAATTTGTTTATTTTAATGGTTTTTTGGTAGAGTCTTTAGGGTTTTCTATATATAATATGTAATCTGCCAGTAGAGACAATTTACTTTTTCCTTTCTTGTTTGGATGCCTTTATTTATTTATTTGTTTTCTTGCCTAATTGCTCTGCTCTGGCTAGGACTCCCAGTACTATGTTGAATATAAGGGTGAGATTGGGCATCTTTATCTTGTTCCTTATCTTGGAATGCTTTTTACCGTTGAGTATGATAATAGCTGTGGGCTTGTCATATATGGCCATTAATATGTTAAGGTACATTTCCTCTGTACATAGTTTGTTGAGAGTTTTTTGGGGCTTTTTGTTTTGTTCTATCATGAATGAATGTTGAATTTTCTAAAATGCTTTTCTGTATCAAGATGATCATATCATTTTTATCATTCATTTTGTTAATGTTTATCACATTGATTGTCAGGTTTTGAACCATTTGGCAATAAATTCCACTTAATTATGGTATATAATCCTGATTCTTTTAATGCATTGTTGAATTCTGTATGTTAATACTTAGTTAAGGACTTTGAACCTATGTTTATCATGAGTACAAGAGGATTGGCCTGTAATATTGTAGTTATTTATTTTTTTTACGTAGGCTCCATGCCCAGTGTGGAGGCCAGTGCGGGTCTTGAGCTCATGACCCAGAGATCAAGACCTGAGCTGAGATCAAAAGTCAGATGCTTAACTGATTCAGCCACCTAGGCATCCCTTGGCCTGTAATTTTCATTTCTTGTAGTGTCCTTTTCTGGTTTTGGTATCAGGGTAATGTTGCCTTTGGATGTATTCTCTTCTTTCCTTCCTCTTCTGTTTTTGGAAGTTTTTGAAAAGAATTAGTATTAATTCTTTAAAGGATTATTAGAATTCACCAGAGAAGTTGCCTGGTCCTGGGCTTTTCTTTGTTGGGAAGATGTCTCTTCAGATTTTCTATTTTTTCATAAGTCAATCTTGGCAGGTTATATGTTTCCAGGAATATAAATATTTATTTATTTTAGGATCCTTTGTGTGGTATCCATTTTTATGTCTCTTCTTTTGTTTATAATGTTATTTATTTGAGTCCTCTTCCATTTTTTTCTTGGTAAGTGTAACTAAAGGTTTGTCTATTTTGTTTATCTTTTCAGAAACTCAACTCTTAGTTTCGTTGATATTTTCTATTATTAGTCTATTTCATTTATTTCTGCTTTAGTATTTAGTATCTCCTTCTATTAAATTTGGGCTTCGTTTGTTTTCTTTTTCTAGTTCATTGAAATATAGTTAGGTTGTACTTCCGCTCTCTGTATGTACATATCAAGGAAAGGATCATTTGATCCATGTTTCTTCCTGTAGTTCTTCCTCATAGTAATATAATAGGTGCATGGTGATGAAATCTTTTTATGACCAGTGTCAATATCAATACTGTGGTACTTAAAACCAGATTTTTCTTAGAATCTTTTCTTCTGTCTGCTTCATTCACAGTAGTGTTTTTCAGTTGCCAAAAACTAAATCCTTGGTTTTTGTCATCATTAAATAAATCAATTTCCAATGACCTAAAATGTGCAAAATACAGCTATAGTGTCTATACTGGCAAGGTGGGTACTTTGTTCCAGTATGGATTAAAGTATGACATGATACAGATAAGGGTTCAGCAAACTTTCCCTAAAGGCCCAGATCATAAATATTTTAGGCTGTGTGGGCCACTTACCTTTAATTGTAATACAAAAGCAACCATAGACAGCATGTAAATAATTCTGTGTCAGTGTATTCTAATAAAACTTTATATACAAAAACATGTAGTAGGCAAATTTGACCCCAGAGGCTATAGTTTGCTAAGCCTACTATCAATATAAAATTGAAATTTTAATGAATGTGAATCTGATAACTAGATTATTTATTCTGTAGCAAATCAGACCTAAAATTTGGATTTTACACTGCCATTTGAGTATTTATATATGTATATAAAAGGACTCATCATCTAGAATGAGTTTTGAATAGTTTTTCTAGTTCTTTTCCAGTATTTATGAATATGGAATTCACCAAATATAATATTTTAAGGAGGATATTTAGGATCTGAGAGTACTTCATTATTGGGGTTATATATTATTAATATGTTAATATATAATTAATATAAAATATATAAACATATAGCAAATGTATACAGACTTAAATTGCTTTTAAAATATTTTATATTTGTCACATGTCAGTTATTAAGTCTTTTCACTTTGTGGATAAACTTCTCTATAACTATCAATACAGAACAACTGGGAACTGCTTTCAGGATTAAGAAAAGAATTTTAAGCTGGGAAAAGATGTTACAGTAGATAAAAACTGATCTAAACATCTTTCTTCATTGAATTTTTTTGTTGTATAAATTTTCTTGGAATAAATTTTCATGAGTAGTATAAAAGGGCTAAAGGATTTGAACCCCATTTGCTGTGTGTTATATATTCTACACAAGTTAGCTGATTCTGAGTATGTACATTTCAGTAAACTGTAAGCAGATCTACAGAACTCAGAAACAAAGCCTGAGTCATTTCATATCATCTCAAACACTTTATGCATAGCAGCTAACTCCTAAAGGCATTGCTGTGTAAAGCATTGTGGAAAATTTGATCTTTTCAATAATCATGAGTCAAGAAGTTGTCTTGCTGTTTTTCTTGGGGGATGAATAAGGAATTTGGGTTTTTGTGGATTTTTTAAAAAAGATTTATTTATTTATTAGAGAGTGTGAGTGGAGGAGCAGAGGGAGAGAATCTTTAAGCCGACTCCCTGCTGAGTGCAGAGCCCAGTGTTGGGGGAGGTGGGGCTGGTGTCCTCACAGCCCCAGAGATCACTACCTGAACCAAAACCAGGAGTCCAACACTTAACCAACTGAGTCACCCAGATGCTCCAAGAAGTTGTCTTATTAAAAAAGGGATGAATATAGGGCTTTTTTTTTTTTTTTTAATTTGACAGAGAGAGACACAGCGAGAGAGGGAACACAAGCAGGGGGAGTGGGAGAGGGAGAAGCAGGCTCCCCCCTGAGCGGAGAGCCCGATGTGGGACTCTATCCCAGGACCCTGGGATCCTGACCCGAGCCGAAGGCAGCCGCCCAACGACTGAGCCACCCAGGCGCCCCGAATATAGGGCTTATTAGAAAGATTTACGTCAATGTGCCTGGGTAGCTCAGTGGGTTAAGGCCTCTGCCTTCAGCTCAGGTCATGATCCCAGGGTCCTCTGCTCGGCAGGGAGCCTGCTTCCCTTCCTCTCTCTCTCTGCATGCCTCTCTGCCTACTTGTGATCTCTGTCTATCAAATATATAAATAAAATCTTTAAAAACTCTAAACAAAAAAAGGATTTACATCAAAAATAGAAGAATAATTTCTGAGTAATCCAAGATTTTATTGTAATGACTTCAAAAATGAAACAGCAACTTTTATATCAGAATTATAGGTATAGATAATTAAGCTCTCTGATACAAGACAGTCACTATCCTGGGGCACCTGGGTGACTCAGTCGGTTAAGCATCTGCCTTCTGCTCAGGTCATGATCCTGGGGTCCTGGGATCAAGCTCTGCGTTGAGCTTCTTCCTGCTCAGGAGAGAGTCTGCTTGTCCCTCTTCTCCTTCTGAGCTCTCACTACCTCTCTCTCAAATAAATAAAATCTTTTTTTTTTTTTAACCACAGTAGTCACTGTCCCATCAACTTATAATGAATAAAATCAGTTTAATTTTGAATGTTTTATTCAAATTATTCTTTATCTTTAATCAAACCTATAGGTTAAGAAACCATGGGCAGAGTCCACACACTGAGTTTGATTAACCTAGAAGGGCCTTTTCAATCCAAATGGACTCAACTATTTTGAAAGAAGTGGCAACCATAAAATTTGAAAGACTTTAAAACTTTTGTGATTGTGCATTAAGAAATAAAATGCATGTTGTGGCCTAATGCACATAGACAGGCACATATGAACAATCCCTGTACTATAAGCAAAAACCTGACATTTTCACTTTCATTTTAAAACAACTGCTAGTCAAGACCCACAAAACTGATTTCACAACATGCTAATGGGCCATAACCTGCAACTTAAAAATTGCTGCTTAACATTGTAAAGGAGATTTACCTGTTCTTAGGTTGCAACGTTCTTTGTGTAGTGATTATATAATAGTTCTTTGCATTAGTTTCAGTATTTCTCAAAGACCACTGGAAACAGAATAGCTGCGGATTTGACCCTGACCACCCCTCCCTAGCCAAAGATGAATAACTACTAGTCTTCCCTTAAAAAAACCTTTTTTTAAAAAATCCGGAATAAACATTATTTGGCCTCCAGCCAGCACCTGAGGTCTCTCTGTCTCTGTATCAAAATCAAGGCAACTTTATACCGGATTATCTCATTATACATGCCTTTCACTTATCCTAAACCATTACAAAAAAAGCAGACCTCTTTCCTGATTCTTTTCTTCTAGAGGAGGTAGTCTACCTGGTGCTCTCCCTTAAATTAAGACTTCATCCTCAGTTACAGATCCTCCCTTCTTATTACCCTAATGACTGTTAACAGCTGTGGTAGAAATCTGTGCGTTCACTTCCTCATTTTCACTCAGTGAAGGAGCCTTAGCACTAAAAATACAATCTGACTTCTCCTAGTTTGCTATTGCTCCTTCCAAGTACAGTTGATACTTGAATAACATGGAGTCACCCTCAACACAGTCAAAAATCTGTATATAACTCTTGACTCCTCCCAAATTTACTGATAGCCTAAGGTTGACCAAGAAGCCTTAAAAATAGTACAAAGTTGGGGTACCTGGGCTCAGTGGGTTAAGCCTCTGCCTTCAGCTCAGGTCATGATCCCAGGGTCCTGGGATCGAGCCCCGCATCAGGCTGTCTGCTCGGCGGCGAGCCTGCTTCCTCCTCTCTCTCTCTGCCTGCTTCTCTGCCTGCTTGTGACCTCTGTCTGTCAAATAAATAAATAAAATCTTTAAAAAAAAAATAGTACAAAGTTGACTAATGCATGTTTTGCATATTACATATACACTGTAGTCTTACAATGAAGTAAGCTAGAGAAAAGAAAACGTTACTAAGAAAATCATAAGGAGGAGTGCTTGGGTGGCTCAGTGGGTTGAGCCTCTGCCTTTGGCTCAGGTCACGATCTCAAGGTCCTGCGATCGACCCCCGCATTGGGCTGACTGCTCCGTGGAGAGCCTGTTTCCCCCTCTGTCTCTCTCTGCCTGCCTCTCTGCCTACTTGTGATCTCTCTCTGTCAAATAAAATTATATAAAATCTTTAAAAAAAAAAAAAGGCATAGAAATGGAACCATGCATTTCAAACTGAGGATTTGCCATAGGTTTCCTCTTTTTCCATAGTACTGCCATCAGGCTATAACCTTAAAGTCCTCGTGAAAGGAACATTCAGTGTCCTGGTCTCATAGTTGAACCACTTTTTTTTTTTTTTTTTTTTTTTTTATAGTTTCTCTTCAGGTGCTGCTTTTTATTTCTACCTCCCAACTGTTACCATATTTCAGGGCTATATAATCTGCAATTTATGCTCCTTGGATGTACTTCTTAACAGTGACTTCAAATAAAGAACTAGGCTTGCACTTAGGAATCGTTTCCACCAAAAAATATGTATCTTTAAACCATATTAACCCACTCAGGGTCACAAGATGGGCCGATTGACAACATACACTACTAAATTTTTATTTTCTTTTGCCTCTCATTAAATTCAAAGATCCATTTGATGCTACTCCCCTGTAATTGGTGTAGGTTGTTATAAGAATTGTCACTGAGTTACATTATACGTAAGATGTTTTTTATGACTTACATAATTTGCAAGTTTATGTGAGTTTCATGGTTTCTGAATATGACTGGTTTCCATTGTCTGAATCTTCAGTCCTAAAGAGTTCATTAATTGAGGTGGTTTATTTTAATCTTGGTGTGGTTTTTCACTTTAAAAAAATACACATTGTTAGTTAACAGATTAGTGACTCTGAGATTTAATAGTCTGGTTTTAGTAATCTGTTCCATGTGCTAATATGAGTGATTTATAGTTGAAATCCAAGATTATGAAAATGTAGCACATCTAGAAGTAAACGTATTCTTTTAGCTTTAGGAGGGCTAGGAGATAGAGGTGCACTATGTCTATCTATATATCTACAAAAGCTGAAAGTGTAGTACTGCAAAAAATTCATGACTAAATGACATTATCCCCTCAAGCCAGTAACTTAAAATTTTATGGTAATTCAAACACCTGATTTAAAGAATAAAGTAACTGGGATGGGAGAAATGAGGTGAGAAAGATAATTATAAAGTACTAGCATTCTGAAGTTTTTAAGAAAAAATAACTCCATGAACAACAATAATTTATAAAATCATTGTGTTGAGAAATAGACATTATTTTTACATTTAGAGGATTATTTCCTAATTCAGGGAAAAGAATATAATCAAATACGTCATAAGCATCATTTGAATTACTGTTTATTCAGATCTATTGAGGCTGAATCAGTTATTCAATCCTTGGTAATGTATTAAATATGCTCATTGTGAGTACAGGAAAGTCAAATATTTTCTCTTAACCTTTGTAATCAAGGGACCTGGCTAAATCAATTTATAAAGTATTTTACTAAAAGGAAGAAAGGATGTTTAATTCAGAAAATGCATAAACCTGTGGAGTAGGTGTTTCTATTCAAAATGAAACAGGGTTTACTTTTGGAGGATGGTACATTGAGAGACATTACCCATTACTGGATTTTTTTTTTTAAGTTGGATTATCTTCAGAAATGAAACATTTGGTCTTTGAATTATGTTGCTATAACTTTCAGTTATACAGATGTTAAAATGATCTATAGAATACAAAAGCTCTTAAATTTGATAGCATTCTTCTTAATTTAGGGAATAAGAGATGGTAAATTATAAGGAATAAACTTTGATGCCTGCTCTATCAAATATATGACATAAGTTTTCTATGTCTGGCTGTTGTAAGGAATTTTTTTTAGGAGAGAAAGAAGAGAGCAGACTCCTTGCTCTAGGGATCTGATATAAACCATTGTAAAGAGAGTACAAGCACCAGTACATATATTGACCCTTGATTATGTTTATATATTTATCTGCAGGATAATTTTAATTCTGGGATATTAGTATCAGGTCGGTGTATGTCTCTGAGAGTGGGAATTTAGTATAAATTAAGTCTAAATGATTATAAGAACGTAATCAGGGAAATTTGTTTTTTAAAAATTTCATGATGGGGGCACCTGGGTGACTCAGTGGGTTAAAGCCTCTTCCTTTGGCTGAGGTCATGATCCCAGAGTCCTGGGATCAAGCCCAGCATCAGGCTCTCTGCTCAGTGGGGAGCCTGCCTCCCTTCCTCTCTCTCTCTGCCTACTTGTGATCTCTGTCAAATAAATAAATAAAATCTTTTTTAAAAAATTTCATGATGGACTAAAGACCAAATATTTTGGGTTGTCTATATTTAAATACCTAAAACATCTTAGGTAGTACAAAAAAGAAAGCATTCCCATTTTTTTAAATTTGAGAAGCATCTTCATTTGCCTATAAAATATAGCAATTCAGAAACTATATGGGAAGTACACTTCTAAGTGATCATAGGAAGTAATCAAAAAGCATTTAATGACCATTAATATATACATACTTAATATTATAGGTCATGTGGAAAGGGAAAGATAAATACTAGAAAACATGATCTTCCATCAAAAAAAACACACACACATTTAATTATAGGTATTCAAGAAGTTGAAGACTGTGTTGTTGTTGTTATTGTTGTTGTTGTTAGAGAAAGGGAGGGGCATAGGGAGAGAGAGAATCCCAAGCAGGCTCCACACTAAAGCAGGCTCCACACTTAGTGTGGAGCCCATTGCAGGGCTCAGTCTCAGGACCCTGAGATCATGACCTGATTGTAAATCAAGAGTCAGATGCTTAGCCAACTGAGCCACCCAGGCACCCCAAGACATTAAGGACTTTTAAATGAGATGCATAGTGTGTTTACCTTGGGGCTGAGGACAATTCAAATCTAAAGTTGGTTTCTTTTAACTGTATCAATATTCTAAAAAGTGTACCTCACTATAAAATACAGTTGAATTAAGAAAGCCAGCACAGAGTAGTGTTGCATGATTTGAAAGTGACATAGATAAGTATACTCAACATTAGTATGTCAGGATTCTCAGCAATGAAGTCTTTGGAATATTACCAGTCACAAGTATATCTTTTTTGGGTGAAATTTTTGCTCTGTGTGTCCTTAGAAGTATAAAAGACTAAAAGTTAACTGAAATAACTCCTTCATGATGTTGAATAAAAGTTGCACAAAGAATAAAAAGGGATTATTCTTCCATCAAGATTAATAATTTATGTTTTATATTCTTAAATTATTAGGATTGTATATTGAGGCTTTGAAATTGCCTTAATCAGTACCCATTCATTTTGTCATGATTTACTTAATCCTTTACAAGTTAAGTATTATCATTTGAATGTTGTAGTGTAAGGTTGCTTATAGTTACTAATATTCCCTGCTGTAAACCACTAAGATACTCTTTGCTCCCAATTTCTAAAATTTAGCAGGTAAGACATCATTTTTATACTTCCACTCAAAGATTTACAAGGGTAAGTAATTTAAAATTGTCATCTTTCATAGTCGTCAAGGACAAATTATCCTGAATGAATAGCTTTTGCTACCTCTTTGTTTTTAAGCTCTCAGTAGGATGTTAAGAATTTATTTCTTTACAGCAACTGTTAGTGTATTTGTGTATGTGTATAGGATTAAATAGTAAATGTTATGCTAATGCTACTATGTTGATATATTTTTATCCTGTCTTAGTCTTTCATGGGAAAATATAAATTTTATTTCATAACAGACTTGAATTTACTATTTTAGTTATGGACACTTACATTTTAATATGTTTTTCTTTATCCTGCCTTTCATGTTTTTATTTTCTTCAGTTTAATGTATATATTGGTTTATCTCTTTGAGGAAATTCTTTGTAATACTAAAGGCATTACTATGCCTCTCAAATAGACAGTGATAGATAAAAGCATGTAAAACTCTTGTCCCAGCCACAGTACATGAGCATAGAGGAAGAGAAGGGTACAAGTGTCTTCCCAACTCTTCAAATTTGCACTGAGAGGTAGTATACTTTCAAACTAAGTGGTCCAGACCTCTGTAAAATAAATTTGGGTGCTACCAGAATGCGAGATGAATCCCTTACTACATACAGACTAAGTAATGCCAGTGAATCTCTTGTTTTAGAAAGTTTTTAGTCTATACAGACTAAATGACGGCATTGTATCAAAAATTGATGAGGTAACTACCCTTTTTATTAGAGTTTTAAATATGTGTTTTATTAAAATACAGAGCTGGCTTAGAAAACTTATATAAATACTAATATTTCATTTTTATTGTGCTAATTAAGTTAAAATTTCCCTTTTATCTTCAGATTTAAATTATTTTCTTACCTTTCATTAATAGGTAGTATAGATCAATCAGTGTTAAAAGAATTACCCCCTGAACTTCTGGCAGAAATTGAATCCACCATGCCACTTTGTGAACGTGTGAAAATGAATAAACGCAAGCGTAGCACAGTTAATGAAAAGCCAAAATATGCTGAAATCAGTTCAGATGAAGATAATGATAGTGATGAAGCTTTTGAATGTAAGTATCACATAACTTTATTATTACTTTAGAATTAAGCAGATTGATGTGTTTGTCTCATTCATAATTTGGGGGGTTAGGAAGAGTACAGTGATCTTATTAATTCTTAATAACATAGTATAGCAAGCTTTTTTTCTTTATACTTAAAAAAATGTGGAAGATGAGATCAGTTGGCACCAAGAAAAAAAATTTAATGAGCTATTATTAGTGTCAAATAACACAGGTATGTGTCTATATTTAGCAAACATGTATTAAGCTCCTACTATATATGCTAGGCACTGAGAATAAAAATACAAATAAGATGTGGCCCCTGTCTTTGAAGAGCCTTCAGTCTAATGGGGGAAATATGTAAACAGTTGTAGCAGTGAGAAAAGGACAGTGATAATAAGTAAATCCAGGGTGCTATGGGAGCACATTGGATTGGCATCAGAATTATACTTGGGGGTTCAGGGAATGCTTACTGGAAGAGGTGACACTTGAGTTGAGTCTTGAAGGACACATAGGAGATAGCCAGGTAAAGAAATACTTAAAACCATACTATCACTAAATTATGAATGGATTAGCCACATTGCCAGTTATCTGTGTGGTTTGGACCTGGCTTCTCCTTTTTGCCCAGCTGTGTCCTGGAATTCCTCCCTTGTTTCACTGTTTTCCAGAGCTGGCTTCTTCACTACACAGCTACCTCTCTACAACACTGTGATCACCTGTCTTTGCACTAGACTTGCTATACCTCGCCTGTCTTCCTACTGGTCCACTGAAAAAGTTCTTCTCTTTTATCCCTATCTTCCTTCTTCTGGAGCAAGAGAATTGAGCCTAGCCAAGAGGGGTCAGCAACCTTGTTTGACTTAAACGGCATTCAGTGGAAACAGACTATGGGAGATCTTCACTTGTGTGCCAACTGACTTAGTCATTATGACCAAAAGAAGTGGGAAGACAACCAGTGTGTTCTACCTTTTCCACCTAGTTTCCGTAGATAGAGGTGTGACAAGCAAGGGCAGGAAGGACAGATGCATGCTGCCAACTTTAAATGTATATTGCTGATGGAAATCCTTTACCTCCTCCAAAGTTTTCAATGTTCATTTATTCTGATCTTCTTTAAATTGTGAGCTCTTGAGCTATGAGGAGTAGACTATGAATACTGAACAAATATGAACAAAGTTTTAAAATTGAAATAAAATATATAGCAAAGTTAATCTGACATTTAATTATATGTATAATTGTCATAATTTGTTATTATCATGAGATGTATTTACATGCAATATATTTTAATGGCTAAAGTTAATACTTTTTTATTATAATCAAACATTTTGGTCATATGGGAACATATGCTCTGGAAAGGGAGAGGAGAAAGGAGATCTGGTGGCCCTGAAACTCATTCCCTTTTATATACATGCCTCTCCTTCACTCCTCCTCCTTCTCCCCCATCCCCCAAACATCACCCATTTCTAAAGGGAATAGCTAAGAAGGAGGAGTTCCTTAACTGCAGATTGATTTCAGATCACACTTCAATTCCATTTAACTGAGAGTGGCTCCCTGCATTGCTAAACTGATGAGAATTTTGAAGCTACCTCACAGTTCAGTAGAAAGGATAGCATAATCAGAAATTCCCACCAAGTTTAAAGCAGGGGAGAGAGCCAGCCACACATGCCTTATGTTTGTCTTCAGTGCAGTCACTCTTCTTTTCCTTGCTATTATGAGAGCTGTCGTTTCATTTTATGGGATCACATAGTGTCATCTTAAAGCCATGGATCCTGTTACAACTATTCCCAAGTATGTTGAAAGCGGATAAGTTAGAGAACCACAGCTTCAACCTGCTAGGTGCAAGAAATTTCTCTGGATTTTTCAAGAGACCTCAGAGTAGCTTCCTGTTTTTCTGAGTTTATTTCTATACAAGTAACTATAGAAAAATTGACTCTGGAGACACTGGAGAGATGAAATAATTTCAGTTGATTGTTGACATAAACAACCACATTATCATTATACCATGACAAAAACAATGTAGTGAAAATATAGTGTAGTACAAAACGTAAAAGTATTATGAGAACTTAAGCACAAGCATTATGCTGCTTTCAGAGACTTTTAAAACTTTTGCTGCAGTTTAATCAAATCGGTTTCCTAAAAGTCTAGAACTAGGGCAATTGTTTTGTTGAAAGATGGGGGAAGGGTTGAGGGGTAACTTTGAAAGTTGGGCCACATAGATTTGGGTAGCCATAACACAAATACAACATCATTGGGTTGCTGGAGAAAGAGGAAGGAAGATGTAAGCTAAGGAGCGATGTAAATAAAATGTAGAAAGGGAAGGTAGAAGACACTCAAGGCATATTTTACCTACCTATCTGCTGAGCTCCTCCCCTACTTCTTTCAGGACTATGAGGGCAATAAAGAATAAACTAGTAACAGTGAATCGGGATCCTGAGTGCCTTATTACAAACACACTGTATCATAGAGATTGGGTGGGTTGTTTGTTTTTTTTAATTTGCCATCCTGTTTTTATCCAAATTTCCTAAAGCTTAATGAATGTGAAACAAAAATCTTCAAGGCCTCTCAAAATTTTCACAAATACAGTATATTGTAAGTTCTTGCTAACAATTGTAAGATTTTTTCAAGTGCTTTCTAATCATAGAATTAAATGCTTGAAATGGATTGCTTCTGAAATTAAAATTCAGAAGGAATAAGTCATATTTGAGGTCATAGAATACTACTTTCTGCACATTTCTGAAGAAGCTTATTAGTTGTTATTCCTCATATCTGGTAGGTATGTTAGTACTTGTTGAAAAGATATTTAGTGAATGCTACATAAATTACCTGTTTCTCTGACACACACATGCACGCACACACACAGACACACCTTATATTAGTTTATAAGGCAGCCTCTCACTAACAGAATGTACTGGGGCATACCCTGATTGTAAAGGGGGGAAGTCCTACTTCTTCCTCATATTTCATGTAAAATTTATGCCTAATTTCGAAGAAAATCATTGAAGATTTAAATATATGCGCTCATGTTTGTCTTTTTATGAACTATCTTGCTATGCCAATCCTGTGACCAAAAAGAAGAGGGAACAAATTTATCTTTCTCTACTATGCTGCCAGTAGATTGCACAGAAGGGCCCAGAACCAGAAACCAAACTAGATTCTTGAATAGGAATAGCTTAGGCAGCATGTAAGGGTAATATTAGCCAGGGTACAGACATTGCTTACCCACACCTAAAGACACCAGCACAAGCATAGATAGAGTGCATGGGCCAGAGGTTAGCATCCTTAAATTTTAGGATTTAAGGGGACTCAAGCAAGAGTTTTGTCTTAAGTATTCAGGTATTGATCATAGTTAAGAATTTGAAATACAAGCCAGTTCAAAAAGCAAGAGAGTCAGACATAGTTCAAAAGACTAGAAAGTATTTCATTGTCACCAACAAGTGGTCAAAACAACAGGATGCCTAGATAATAGGACACATTAGTTCTCTATCCTAGTTTTAAGTTGATGATGCTACATCCTAGAGCAGGTATGGTAAATATTTGTCACTTGTACTGCCCTCCAGCTCTCACAGTACAGACATTTCTAATCAGTCTTTTTTGTTGAAATATGATGCTTTCTCAGGGAAGTATAAAGCTCTAGGCAGCTGTTACCAGTTGATCAGAGTTGATGTGTCAGATGAAATCTGTTTGCCAGTTCTGCCTAGAATTTCCTGTCATTACTGGTGTTTTTAATGGAATGCTTAGACCCTTGGAAGGTTGGGAAAGGGACTGAAGGTAACATATATAAATATGTTTATGAAGCATGTATATGCTTAAAAGCTTTTCTCCTTGGGTTTAAGCAAGTACATTGTTGGAGAACCGGATTCAGTATATGAGTATTTACAACTGTACAGATTTATTCTATCTCTGTAGGTCTGTGATGTTAGATTATCAGAGTCTATTGAATTTATACCCAAGTTGTGGGCTTAATTTGGCTTTTCATTGTTGGTATACATGGTTACTCCATATGACATAGCAGTTTCTCAAAGGTTTACTTTTCCTTCAAACCCTGCTCCCCATCAATAACCCAAATGCTTTAAGGTGTTTCTGTTTTTCACCCAAATCCTAGGTAAAGATTGTTTTACATGCCTTAATTAATCCTGATGGTTAGATATTATTCTTTACCAACTCACTGAATACCTTTCTTTGAAATGAGCTCTGTTTAATTCCCAGAACATTCCTATTTATTAGCAAACCAAATTCATGTAGAAATCTTTAAATCTAAAATAATAGGATAATGCTAAAATAAGTGATACCATTTCTATACCATAATTTATGTGTCTGATTAAGTAAAATGGCTCAATTTCCTAGACCCACACAATGATTTTCCCCTCATGTGGTTCATTTGTGAAGTACAAGTTTTAGGTCTTTTTAAATGAGGTAAATTATTTGTCATGGGGATTTGCTTCTAGCCTCTAGGAAACGACATAAAAAAGATGATGATAAAGCTTGGGAATATGAAGAGCGTGACAGAAGAAGCTCTGGGGATCATAGGAGAAGTGGCCACTCTCATGAAGGAAGAAGGAGTTCGGGTGGTGGTCGTTACCGAAACCGAAGCCCATCAGATTCTGACATGGAAGATTATTCTCCTCCTCCCAGCCTTAGTGAGGGTAATTCATCAGTGTCAACGGATTTCTTACATAAGCTGCTTTAAATTTAGGTCTTTAACTTTGAAGAATATTTGATACCTTTTTATTAGTTAATTAACAACTCCTGATTGTTAAGACAGAAGTATATATTTAGTTTGGAATGGTAGTGGTTATTGTTTAAGAATTTAATATTCTGGAGGAAACCAGAAGCAAAAATAGAAATATTTTAAATTGTCATTCCTGTATTTCAATATTTCTTTGTTTATTTTAGTTGCTAGAAAAATGAAGAAAAAAGAAAAACAGAAGAAGAGGAAAGCTTATGAGCCAAAACTAACACCTGAAGGTAACATTTTAGTTTGTCTTTGTTCATAGTTTCAACTTCAGTTTTCTACATGTAATGTGATAAGTTTTTATTTTTTCTTTCTTATAGAAATGATGGATTCTTCAACTTTTAAAAGATTCACAGCCTCAATAGAAAATATTTTGGATAATTTAGAAGATATGGATTTTACTGCATTTGGTAAAATCATTTTAAGATATATTTATTTACCTCTAAAGTCCGTTTTAAACATATTTATTTACCCATGTGTCTATGTTTCTCCCAGTTCTCTAGTGCATATAGAAGCATTGTCTGTGCTCTGAAGAAACTTAAAATCTAGTTGTAGAGTCAAGTGTAGTCTGTTTTTTTGTTTTCTTTTCTTTTGTTTTAAAGATTATTTATTTATTTATTTATTTGAGAGAGAGACAGACAGACAGACTCTCCACTGAACAGGGAGCCTAATGTGGGATTCGATCCCAGGACTCTGGGATCATGACCTCAACCAAAGGCAGGTGTTTAATTGACTGAGCCACCCAGGCTCCCCTCAAGTGTAGTCTGTGTTATCAAGAAATTGAAAACTTTAGTGTAATAATCAAGTATTATTGATACTGCCATAGGAATCCTGAGAAGCAACTACCAAAGTAGATGATAATAATTTATTTTATCTTATTAACATATAATGTATTATTTGTTTCAGGGTATAGGTCTGTGAATCATCAGTCTTACACAATTCACAGCACTCACCATAGCACATGCCCTCCCCAGTGTATGATAGTAACAAAAGAAACCTTTTTTAGATGAGACACGAATAGGTGCTAGATAAGAATACTAATATGAGCAAGGATGCAGAAATAGGAACCCATTTATCTGCTCATTTATTCTTATAGCCAATATTTATTGAGTACTTAATCTTTGTCCTCAGTATTTTAAGTGCTAGAGATGCAAAGATTAATACCCTAGCCACTGGCTTTAAGTAATACAGAATCTAATATGGAAAACAAAACCAATTAGAATATAGTAGGATTAATATATTCATATATTCCTTTTATAATAATATGTAAAGATCATACCTTTAAATAAAGAAATGTAACACTGCTTACAGTATTTAGAGCTACTCTCAACAATTCCATGCCACATGTAGCTGGTATAAACACTAGTGCCTAACTTATACAAAAGCCATATAATATACAATAATTCTTATAGGAGTCCACCTATTTGAAAATGTCTTAAAAGGTGTATTACCCTTTATATTATATTAAACTTTATTTTAAAAGTATTTGTTTTGTGAAAGTTACTTGCCCAAGTATCATTAATGCATGTCTCCATTACCTGGCATACCAATTGTGTGCTGAGAAACTGTCTTCCATGTCATCTAAGGCCCCAACAGGAGGACAAATGGCAGTCTCAAATTAGGATAATTTGAGGAGGACTTACTTACAAAGAGACCAGTTACAGAGTTGGGGAGAGAATAGTACCAGAATCTAGGGTTAACAGACATGGAACTATTACCAACCCTACTCCAAAAGGAACAAGGGTAAATATAAGTTACCAGAACTCAATTCTGTAGGGAAAATAATGTCATAGACTTCCTGGGAAAAAAAAGCAGTAACCTTTTGGTCAGAGGACATGGGCAGCCTAAGACCTTACAAGGAAGGAGTCAGATATAAATACCCTGACCTCACTCTCTTCTTTGTTCTTCTGACAGGGCACCCCACTAGCTGAATCCAAACAGAAGCTAGAGGGGATAGGAGACTGTTGATGTAGTCCATACATATAGGTCAGCCTTCTAGGGCAGAGAGCTTGGCTGAGAAGGGTCAACAGTATATCTAAAGTAGTGAATATAAGAGATCTAGCTCCTCCTCCCATCTTCATCAGACTCCCATTTTAATCCCTGTCCTTTCATTCAGGGTTTCCTTGAGGTTTACAGAAGCCTCTTAGATTGTAATTTGTTTAGTTTGTTTATATTTGTTTGTGTGTCCCTAGATTTTATTAAAAAATTAAGCTTACTGTTTTAAGCTGTTCATTGTACCTAAACTATTTGGTTTGGTTTTTCAGGTGATGATGATGAAATTCCTCAGGAACTTCTTTTAGGAAAACATCAGCTTAATGAACTCGGCAGTGAATCTGCTAAAATTAAAGCAATGGGTATAATGGATAAGGTATCTCACTAAAGAAAAATTTATATATTTACTTACGGTCTAATGTTTGAAATTAAAGTTTTCAAGGTAAATTACAAAGATTGCATAAATAATAATGAAAACAATTTATGGTTGCCTTCTGCGAGTCTAAATGGTTTATTTTTTTTTTTTAAACAAAACTCAAGTATTCTGTAAATTACTCTTTTTTTTTTAAAGATTTTATTTATTTCTTTGTTAGAGAGAGAGAGAGAGCGAGCACAGGTAGACAGAGTGGCAGGAAGAGGCAGAGGGAGAAGCAGGCTCCCTGCCGAGCAAGGAGCCCGATGTGGGACTCGATCCCAGGACGCTGGGATCATGACCTGAGCCGAAGGCAGCTGCTTAACCAACTGAGCCACCCAGGCGTCCCTCTGTAAATTATTCTAAAGAAAATCATATCCCATTGAAAGTGGCATGGGCCTGGATTTTTTTTTTCATTGTCTCAGATATTTATATTATTTAAATGTCGAAATACACTAAAATTTTGTTTTGGCATTTGCTTTAGTCATTAAGAGTGGTGAAAGTAAAGCTACAGTCTCAACACATTAATTGTAATAAATACATAGCCTCATTACTGTAGGCTTTATAATAATTTTTGTGAGTCGACTTTCTTGTGAGCTCTCTGTTGCTGAATAGTATCGTGCTATTCTAATGGGATAGCAGAGTGTTTTTTCATTGATAATAATTTCTAACAATAGTGACAGCATCAAGGGATGGCTTCCTATAATCTTTATGAGCCACCATTTACTCCCTAAATTACTGCGTGATTGCTGTGCAAATACAGTTTCAGGATGAATCCTCCCTCCTCTTCTAAGCAGGGCAGGCTCCCTGTTGTGTAGAATTATCTACTCTAAGTCTTCTAATTTCCTATTCTATAATATGGAGGTAATGTGTTGTTCTTCAAGAATAAGTAGAATAATGAATATAATAAGATTATCTACAGTTTATTCTGAACATTTCTAAACTTATTTATTCAATTTTATAATTTTAAAGTAGACTAGAAAATATTTTGATGTTTTTACCAAGTCAAAACATATTTTTTGTTTATATATTGCCTGTATTCTAAGTAATAAATGTACCATGAATTTAGATTTTTTATTGATATAATTGACATTATATTAATTTCATGTTTATCACATAACCAGTCGATATTTATATATATAGCAAAATGATCACAACAGTAAATTTAGTTAACCTCCATTATCAGACGTGGTTATAATTTTTTTTCTGTGATGAGAACTTTTAAGTTCTACTCTCTTAGGAACTTTCAGATATACAGGATAGTTTTGTTTTTTTGTTTTTTGTTTTTTTAGGATAGTTTTAGCTATAGTCATCATGCTATACATTACATCCTGAGGATTTATTTAACTTTTAACAGGAAATTTGTACCTTTTGACAATCTTCGCCTACCTTAGCCCTTATCTCTAACCCCTGTGGCAACCACCCATCTGTTCTCTGTGTCTGTGTATTTGGTTGGTTGTTTTTTTGGTAGTGGTTTTAGACTCCACATGTAAGTGAGGTTATCTGGCATTTGTCTTTGTCTGACTTCTTACACTTAGCATAATGCCCTCAAGGACTAATCATGTTGTCACAAATGGCAAGATTTCCTTTTTTTATGGCAAGATATTTCATTGACATATTCTGTGTGTGTGTGTGTGTGCGCAGATATATCTGCACACACACACACATTGTACTTTCTTTGTCCATTCATCCATCAGTGGATACTTTGGATGCTTTCATGTCTTGGCTATTGTAAATAATCATGCCATGAACATGGGGATGCATATATCTTTTTAAGTTAGTGTTTTCTTTTCCTTCAGATATATTCCCAGAAGTTGAATTGATAGATCTTATGGTGGTTCTATTTTTAGTTTTTTGAGGACCCTCCATACTGTTTTCCATAGTGGGTGCACCATTTTATATTCTCACCAACAGTGCACAAATGTTTCCATGAATTTGATTTTTAAAGCCAGTTGTATCACATTGTTAACCAATAATGTGCTGTTAGTTCACAGTGGTATTACTATATGCAGTGAGGGATATATTGATTTATTTTTTTATTTAGGAAAATGGCATCAATTTTCTGAAGTGACACTGCCAGGCTTGCTTTTATTTCATAAATTCCATAATTGCATATAGCTAAAATGATTTCATTTTCACAAGGTGAATTTGCTGAGTATTTTCAAAGTATGGAAAGTTTAGCAAAAGTCTGAGTGGTTAATCTGTTATGAAATTATCTAAAGTAGCATTTGGCGGAACATGTTTCTGTACTCTGGCAAAATCATCAAAATGTACTTAATGTCAGTTACTCTATTGATCCTTCCATTTGACTCTTCTGGCTGATTTGGTTGAGAGTCCTAGTTGTGTGCTAGGAGTCTAAAAGGAGACCTGTTCAATCAGAAGAATATAACAGTTGCCTCCTAACAGAACCTTTAAATCGGCTACTAATTTTTTAGATAGAGAATGCATCCTTTCTAAGAAATGAAATAGGAGATTTTTTTAAAATAAGAAAGATTTCTTCTGGAAAAAAAAAAGTGTTACTTTACATTTGTAACTTTTATCATTTACAGTTTTATGCTTTATTCATAATACCACCTTGAATTTTAAGACACCTGCTGAATAACACTGTAGTATGGAAACCATATTATAATTAAATCAACAGATGAAAACTTAGAGAGAATGTGTGTGTGTGTTCATTTGTGTGTTCAGTATCACTGCCACAAGTACAGGCAGCCAGGCATCAGAACAGACTAAATCTTGACTAGCTATATATGGTAAGAGCTTAGTTAGTAGTGTGCATATTTGTCCATTCTGTGTTTACTTTTCTGCCTTTCAGAAACAAGTGATTAATTCTACATAATTCAGATGAGTAGAGTCTGGGAAAATTTTCTTTTCCCACTCTTTAAGCAGGTGGTAATGTTGTATGTTCAATAGCCCAGAGGTGATAATTGTACAACATGTTTCTTGACTAATTTATCACTTTTACCAATGATTGATTTTAAAAAATAATATATATATGTATATATGTATATATATGTTGCTATTTTAGCTTTCTACTGACAAAACTGTGAAAGTCCTAAATATCTTGGAGAAGAATATTCAAGATGGGTCAAAGCTTTCCACTTTGTTAAATCATGTAAGTATAAGATCTATATTAATTTTACCTTTACTATGGTTAAGATACAAGTCTTTTTCAAAAGAACTCTGATTTATGGGGAAATCTCAAATTTCATTTATTTGAGCTTGTTACATTTATTAGCAGTGCTACTAAATTATACTTTTAGTAATTCAGAATTACATTGTTGA